>DVQG01001567.1:0-10492 GCA_018231605.1 Papilio ambrax
AAAAAATATACAGACGAATTGAATACCTCCTTCTTTTGGGAAGTCGGTCAAGAAACACTGCGTTGCATGATGATGACAAGGGAGCTCGTGATAAATTCAATACATTTTAATGTATATTCTATTTTTAAATTCCAGCTATTATTAGGTTATTACTGTCCTATTAAAATGTTACTAAAGTCAAGGTCGCCAGTTATGTACATACTTGTCAAATCTCCGTCTAATACAAAGCGGATAAATTACATCAACTCTTGTCGTGTTGTTGGGTTTTTGCTCGTGTTGAGAAGACGCGACGTCGGTCGCCCACACATACCGCACCTTGACATTTCGTCAATAAAATCTTCTTGAATATATCCTTATCTTTGTTATTTCACAAAAGCTTCTCCTTTTTAATACATTTATGTATACATAGCAACAGAGCTTTGAGAGAGATCTGTTAGCAATAACAGTCTCTCACCAGACCAGATAAGTTAGTTGCACTATACCTGTAAAATTGTAAAAATAATGCAATCACAGATTTTTAATTAATGTATGTCGATCGCTCAGCCACCAGCCAGTGTCAATGTCATGGCCGCGCGGTGACGTCACGCTCGCCAATATCTAATGTCAAGGACTCTATTCTGTATCTAATCTGGTTTTATTTTATTGGAAATATAATATAATTTAAATGTTATAAAAGTTTCGTTCATATTTCTTATGCTTCCCTTTTCCTCTGTACAATTTCTCTTCTCACCTTTTCCTTATAAGAAAAGTGGGGAAGGAGAAGGGGACTAGAATTTCACCTCCGACAAGCAAACTCGTCGGATTGAGTTCCACTTGTCGTCTATTTTCTGTGTGGTTGTGGTATTGCACCGAACAACTACTCTGCTGTGGGTTCTACCTCTGAAGTCACCCTAATTTTGTATTGAAATGTTTTCATTCCCTCCGCTTGTCTTTATTTTTACTGTATTTGGTTGTATGTGTACATGTACCTAATTATGGTATTTGTATTTGGTATTATGAAGTAAGCATGATGGTCAGGTATGAGTAGGTCTACGTTTGGAGCGGCAGAGCATAACTGTGTGGCCGAAATAACAACACAGTTTAAGTAATTAACTCATTAAAACTTTCGTGAGACATTATACTATATTATTTATAACTAAAACTCACGTGGGAACTTTCGGTGTAAGCGCCATAGTAGGCACATAGTTTTAGCCGTGTTATAAATAATATAGTTTAAGTAATATTGAATTATGCAAAGAAAAAATCTTGGGCAAAAGCTAGTCCTGTACAATGTGTTCCTGTACTTTAAACAGGGTTATGTTACGTCATACATACAAGGAACCTTAAATTAGTTTCGTACACCAATGCCACTTGGCGCGTCGCGGCCGGCGCGGCGCGGCGTTGCGGACATGGGGATTGACAGATTTCTTATTAACATATTTTTATTAATTTAATCTCTTATTAGGATCTTAATATTAATTAAGTGGCTGCGGTGCGGAGCGTATCGCCGGGCAACAATCAGCTGCAGGCGACATGTTGGCAGTACTTCTAGTTAAACTTGAAACATCGAGTGAGTTGCGACAGTTACAAATTATATGCAAATTTATATTTCATACCTGTCTCGTTTAGATCCTAACTTTACGGTGAAAGGTTTCTGCATCCGATCGAAGAAGAGACCAGCAGTGAAGGTTTGCAGACAGACCGTTCGTGCATAAGTTCAGGAGAAAACACAAGTCGTGTAGTACTGTATGTATCATCGCCACAAAGATGAGAATGAAAGGGTTCTTCAGTGCCAATGTTCGGTGTCAACGGCTGCATGTTGTAGGAGACAGGTAAATGGACCAGCTAATGTAAGTTAATACTTATAATTGTTATCTGTTGTGTCTGTTATTATGTCAACGCTGAAGCAGTTAGTTACAGTACAGGGGAGAGCAACGACGTCTCTGCCGCTGGGCGGCGCGGCGGGGCGGCGGCGCGGCGGCGGGGAGAGTCGGCTGGTTGGTGGTAGGTATATGGCGAGCGGGCGCGCGCGCCGGCAGTGCTCGTGCTCGACACTGTCCGAGATGCCGCGCCGTGACCGACCCGCGCACTTCCGGCGGGCGCCCTGCCTCGCCCTCGCCCTCGCCTTCGCCTTCGCCCTCGCCCTCGTCGGCGCCGGTGAGTCGCCACCAGTCGCTTCTCACACCCTCTCTTCTATGGATTTCGTTTCTCTAACGTCTTAAATTCAATCGCGAATCTTGAATCTAAACTACTTTCTATGGTTAAATTCGTTCAATGTGCAGCAGACGTCTATATGCTAATGTAAATGTGTTGTTAATTTGATTTTTTGGGTCTGCGGTTGTAATACATAAGTCTGCTTTAGCTGCAAACTTGCGAAAGCTCCGAAATTCTGCGGTTCTAACTATATCGCCGACGGGCATGTGCCGATCCTTACGGACTGCTAATACGACAGACCCCATGTGTTGTCGGCTTGCCGATCGCCATTATTATGTTAATAATAAGTGTACATTTAAATACTTAAATAATATGCAAAATTTCTATCAATTTATCTACTAAAAAACTAGGGTATATTATGCTACATGATGCTACATTGTTCTTTAACTTGTGAACATATTGTCCTGCCATCGCAGGCCCCCGCGGACAATGGATGCAAGCGGGCCACTTGGGGAAATGCTGATTCAAATCGAAACGTAACCAGCGCGCCGCGTCCTCGCAGAAACGCTACCTTAGGACAGAGCTTTATCAGAGCTTTGACTAGCTTCCGACCCTGTAACTTAGTATAACAACACGGTTTATACATGTTTGTTTGCGTGGAGTGTCAGCGGACATGAAACATTAGCTACTGTACATATGTTAGGTATTATTGAAGATGTTCTTTGCCTCGGCACGTGTTGTTCCAGACTATCCTCCACATTTATGCCAAATGTCTTTGAAATCCGTTCAGCTAGTTAGGCTACAAACTCTAACAAACATCCATCCATCCATCTAAAGTTTCGCATTTATAATATTACCGATTAACATTTTCCAACAGTCCTCTATGGTATAAATACATTCCTTGCTAATGTAGGTCCTGCCGCTAATTCTGAACTTACTGAGTTAAAGAAAAATGATTTAGACTCATTTAGCTAGGAGTATAATGTTTGTTAATACGAGTAGTTACTTAATGACTTAATTATAACATTATAAAAGTCTGCGCGGCCGCGGCCTTGGTGCTGCTGCGCCTGTCTTGCTTCCCCGAACTGTCCTTTCAAATTTATTATCGCATCGATCATCGTCGCCTCTGTACTGGTTCAGGAAATACAATACAAGTAGTGTACAAGTTACTTTTACTAGAGCTAGTACGAGCACGCACTCATGTCGCCACTTGCTACATCTGAATCCACGATTGGACATAAATGTTTACAGCTGAACTACAGCACGAAGTCTTTTCTCGTCATCGAGTGGTATGCACATGTTTTATTCCAATTGTTTCATTCCAAAACAATTTCATTTGCTTTTTCCTGCATTTTTGATTAAATCTATTCTTTTTTTTGACCGACTTCCCAAAAGAAGGAGGAGAAAGGAGGTACTTAATCCGCTGTATGTTTTTTTCTATATTTTATGGTCGTTGTTCAGTAGTTGCATGTATGTGTTTTTGAATATTTGACTTATAACATTAACGGCCCCTGTTATTCAGTGATAGTGGAGCTTTGTTATTTGTGGTCTAGATTTTTTTATCGATTCGATCAACAATTATTGTCCTTATTCAAACAAAAGTACAAAATTTAAAAACTCGTGTCTTGCTCAAAGCTTTGTATTCATCCACTTAAGGTCAAATACCTCCATACATACATACATACCAACAGATGACAGCAATGTTAATTACTTTGTCTAATAATAAAACGTAGATTAGTACGAACACAAAAATGTATTAAAATAACTTCTGTCATTGTCATATATTGTCAAATAAAACAATAATCAATTCATATGTAATATTATGTATAAAACTTTCGTAAACGCGGGCGCAGGCGGCTTCGGTTGCGGCCGGTTTGTTTTATTATGTCCCTCTTATGTTAATATATTTAATGTCTACTAGCTATACACAATGTTGTTGTGGACGACGACCCCCGCCTGCGCACATATGACGGCTGGCCGGCTGGCCCCTTGCCTTGGCGACTGTCCGCGAGGTCGCCGCGGTTTCACCTTGAAAATACAATATTATAAACAAAACCATAAATTTTAATAGGTATCTATATCATTTTAAGATTGAAGTATGTTAGCGGACATCACCGGATCGTATTTATGCGAGCAATGCTGACCCGGCCACCGACCTCCGATCTCACCTCCCCCTGCCCCTGCCCCCGCTGCGAGTGGTTTGATCTAAAAGTAAAATACGTAACACATCTTAATGTTGATTCTGTTTACATGCAGCAACGGCGGGCCCCGCACCCCCTGCGGCCCCTGCGCCCCCAGCCAGCGCCCCGCCGCCCCTCGCGCGCCTTCCCCGCTCCACTTCTGGCAGTTGGCTGCAGCTCGTCGCAGGTCATAATAACTTTATCCACAACTGAGAACACAAGGAACGCGAATTGTTTCTTTTTTAAATATGTTATAGGGTAGCCAACAAGCGAGCAGCCACCTATATTCCGTGAGGAATCGAAGCGACCGCTGCCCAATGGACATCCACAATTGCAGATACGTCTCCTCCACCATTCTCTTATGTTGCGGATGTCCAAAGCGTCTTTGATCACCTTAGTGGTCCCGCTGTGTGTTTTCCCCTTCGACTAACGCAAGCTTCATCTGTGCAGACTATGCCCGCAATAACATGGAGTTCGGCGCGGAGGGGCCGCAGTGGTCGCTGCCCGGTGCCGCCGGCGTCAGGACCGCACACAAAGGTAGCACCTTCACACATACGCATGTCACCTACAATCTCGACATGCAAAATAAGTTCTGTTTTTATTATACAATCAAGTGCATTGAATCGGGTCGCTTAAAAAACGCTAACCGCTTGTCCCACCACTGGCTGATAGAGGCTCATATAGCTTAAAAACGACTTCACTGTCATATAAGGGAACAAAATCGGATATTTCCATCACTTAACACGTTAGATTGTTATCAGTCAATTTACAATTTGGTGGGACAGGGCCTAAATCTCGTAAACTAAGAATGCTAGCTTAATGAAATAATTTGTGTTTATAAGACAATTAAATACCGCTTAAATTAAGGTATTAAAACTTATTTAATTGTGCTACCATTCTTAGTTTTCGAGATTTTTATGATTTCTTTTAAGTGCTCTGGATTCAATGCTTATGAGTGTACATGTAGAATGGTTAACTATTTTTATATTCGTACACGCTAGCCTAAACAAAAATTGTTAATTCGCAACACAAACCGAGTCGAATTTAATATATTATAACATGTTGAAATGAATTTAACCGAGCAATTGATTGCAATTCTGACAGCGCGTGCGGCGCCGCAGCCCGCCATCTTGCCCCTGCTCGTGCTGCCCATGGAGGTGCCCGCCGAGCCACCGGCGCCCACAGGTAATCCACCGTAGCCGCCCTCAGCCTACCGTCTGCCGCCCCTTGCTTCTATGCTCTTTATTTAGGTTTTAAGAGTACTTTTTTTGTATTATAGTTCCAGAATGCCCGGTCGTAGTCGAAAAAACTCAAAAGGAGGATGTGAAGGTTAATTCAAATAGGAAAAGAGTTTCGAATAACGGATTCAATGATTTGGACGAAGAATATTTTGTCGGCCGAACGCGAGGTGCGCAGAAACCGGTACTTGACAGGGAACAGCCTCCCGCGGAGCCCACATCATACGAGTTTATTCCGGAGGTTAACTCCGGCCCGCCGCCAACCTTCAACAACGAGGGTGGGTGTCCCATTTTATGTACCTTTATAATATTACCGTACACGTCCTACGCCCCCATATAAAGAAACGTCATCTGTTGGACCATTGACTTCGACTATAGTAATACTTAATAACAAAATTATTATTTATTAATAAAGTTAATGTTTATTCCCATATTTGATCGATAGAATGAACGTAATAGTTTCATCCTCAGTGAACTCGCAGCAGCTCGTGGAAATGTTTCGGTCGCAGACACCGAGCGCGCCTTACGAGCCGCCCATTAAGTTGTCCGCGCACGACGCCAGCGAGCGCGGGCCCGCGCCGCACGCCCCTGAGCCACAGCGCTATCGGCGCCAGTACGCGGCGCCCGCGCCCGCGCCCGCCTCCGGCCCCGCGCTCGGCCCCGCGCAGCTCGCAGCCCGCCAGCGCGCGCCGCCGCGCCCGCGCTTCGACCGCTCCCTGCTACTGCGTGGACAGCTGACTGTGCCTCGCGCCGACTATTCCGAGCCATACACCGTGTGGTGAGCTCATCTTATATCCTTACCCGGCATAAATAGTTACGAAAGAGCAAGGTAAAGCACCTAGTTAAATAGATAGACCAAGTCCTCGGTTACGCCAACCGCAAGACACATTTGATCTGAGGGATGAAGTGTGTGTTCATGTTGATGTGAGTGCGCGCCGTGCGCAGGTGGGACGCGGCGAGCGGCGAGCGGCGACGCGCGCGTGGACCACCATGCCGGAGCCGCTTCCACCTTCCGCACCTTCGCCGACGGCAGCGTCTACCGCGTCGAGGTAACCTTCTTATCTAAATGCATCAAACATTGTGTTACATATATACTACAAAATTGTGTTCAAATGTGTTAGTAAATGAGGTCTCAATCTTATGGCTCAGATACCACATAGTGACATAACATTAAAGTTCGGAGGAAAATCTACCGATAGATATATTAAGTCTAGAAAACCTTTGCAATTTAAATATTTACGTCATGTTCATCAACGATTGCGCCATCGCGCGTGTGTCTTCTAGTCGCACGTGGACCGCAGCGGGGAGCGGCCGCTGCGCCGCTGCGCCGTGGGCTCGCCCGAGCGCGCCGCGCCCGAGGATCGCGCTCTGCCCGTGCTGCCGTCCGAGCTGGATCAGTTCGCATTCGCAGGTCGGTACTCGGTCGGTCGGTGTCGACGCCCTAGGAGCTTCGAGTATACTTATGTCAATTGAGCAAATTAGATGCCCATCTGTGTCGTTTTTGGCGTACAAGATCAAGAAGAGTAGTACCGCTTCAATCTTACTTATTTCTGCGTCACATGAAGTCGTTTCCCTGTAGTGCCTTTACCCTTCTCTGAGTTGTCCACTCCGTCGTCGTCAGCGTATTGTGCGTCTATCAATAACTTATCGATGTGCAGGCTACGTGGAGAGCGGCGGCGGCGCGGCGGAGCTGTGGCAGCGCGTAGTGTCGGGGCGCGCGGGCGAGGCGGGCGGCGCGCGCGGCGAGGCGCTCACCACGAGACACGACCTGCTGCTGGCGCGCGACGGTGACCGCCTCGTGCCGCTTTCGTATGTTCTCTCCAGTCTCTCTTGGCCGCACACGCCGCGCACGCCGCGCCAACACTCGGCCTTTGCTGCTAGTGAGAGCGTAACAAATTATCATCGACATTAAAAAAAAAACGGAATCTTCACCGTTGCAGGGAAGTGGCTAGAAAAGAAATAGACTAAGGGATGATATCATTGCCATTTGTATCAATACATCTGTACGCTGAGTAGTAGTAGTAGTAGTCGTAGTTATTTTGAATTTCGACAGGTACACCGTGTCGGTGAACAGCTCGGTGCTGGGGCCCGACTGCGACGGCTACCACCACCAGTACTACGAGGTCACCGAGCAGCAGCACATGCCCAATATATTCAATCTAGATTTAGGCAAGTATCACTTATCCCGATAGTCTCCGGAGTCCGGAGTACTTACTGTATTGGTGAGAAAGTTAAAGCAATGACCGATAAGCGCGGCATGTCTGTGTGCAGACGAGGCGTGCGACCAGGTGGAGTACGTGAACGGCAGCGCGCCTCGAGCCGCTGCGCGAGTTCACGCTCCCGCGCCGCGACCCGCGCTACGACCGCAAGTTCATCGAGTAAGCACATTTCTTTGTCCACATTTTTTTTTATTAACTAAGCTACTTAATATATTTATTAGCAATTCGACACTCGGTTGCCGGTTTTCGACGTTATGCTTATGCTATGTTATGTAAACGTTATGCTTTACGGATGCACTACAAAGTGAAAATGATAAAGTTAGTGATGAGCGATGTTCGCTTGCGGAAGGTTCGTGCGCGAGTACGAGAGGAGATACGCGGAGGGCGCGGAGGAGGCGGTGCGCAAGAACCTCCTCGTGCAGAGCCACCGGTTCGTGTCGTCGGGCAACCGGCAGGGCGCCACCGCGCAGCTCGGCGTCAACTTTTTGTGCGACCGGCTGGACGCGGAGCTGGCGGAGCTGCGCGGCGTGCAGCCGGCGGACGAGCTGCGCCGCGCCGAGCGCTTCCCGCACCCGCGCCGCCAGCTCGCCGCCGCCGAGGACACGCTGCCGCGCCAATTCGACTGGCGGCCGCGCGGCGCCGTCTCGCCCGTTCGCTGTAAAAATAGAATGAATTCTAGCAGCTAGAGAAACCAATGACTCTAGTATTAGTTAAGTATTTGTGTGACGTTGTCGACAGACCAGGGATCGTGCATGTCGTGCTGGGCGTTCGCGGTGGCGGGCGCGGTGGAGGGCGCGCTGTTCCTGCGCACGCGCCGCCTCGTGCCGCTCAGCGAGAAGTGCCTCGTCGACTGCGCTCACACGTCGGTCCCCCAATGCCATTTAACTCACTGTATGGTTCTCCCGCCGACAGGAGCACTCCTCCTACACCTTGTACCACATCTTGCTCTTGCAAACTAGAATTGCACAACGATACAAGTAAAACCTTCGCTTTCTATAATATTCTTGGCATAAGAATGCACTTAGAGAGTTTCTATGGTAGGCAAGACATACTTTTGTCGGTGTTATCGTTCGGTCGTTAATTGTGCTGCGATTATTATAGGCACGGAGCCAACGGCTGCAAGGGCACGTGGCCCAGCCGCGCCTACGACTACATCCGCGACCGCGGTCTGCCTGCTCTCGACGAGTTCACGGCGTACGAGCCTAAGGTGAGGTGGTGCCCGCGGCCGGCGACTGCGCCCAGCGGCCGAGGCGGGGCGCAGCAGAGCTGACACGTGTTGTATTGCAGGTGGACGTCTGCGCGCGCTCGGCGCCCGTCACGCGCATCAGCGGCCACGTTAATGTCACCGTCAACAGTGTTCCCGCTCTCAAGGTTCATATTTAAACATATCGTTTATTTATTTTCTTCTCATTATTATACTTCTATCTATGGATTGTCTCATATTTAACTTCTAGACGGACACGTACATGAATCTATATAATAAAACTATAATAAAGCTTTATAATAAAACTATGTTAGCTATGCGATCCTTTCGATCCTCTAAACACTTTCGACTGTGGCGACAGAACTAGAGACCTCGGGGGGTTCAATAGTAACACCGAAACTCATATGATCTGCTCCCAACGGACGTATGTACATACGTTGACAAGTGGCGATGTTTAACCGACAGCTGGCGATCCGGCGACACGCGCCCACCGTTGTGATCGTCGACGCGACAGCCAAAAGCTTCACCACTTACTCGAAGGGAGTGCTGTACGACGAACGCTGGTATGAACATCTTTTGTTAGAAACCTCATCTATTGTACAAACTAAATATTTATATGACAAGCAACGATAATAAGGTTAGCCTAAGGAACTAAGCATTGTTATTTACTTATTTTGCTCTACATACATATTTTTTCATTATTTGATAAGTCATGATACCTGTGTAAATACTAACACAATGCTGTAACTTTCTACCCAAAACATTTGGAACTTAAATATGAATAGAAATGTATTATATATTATGATATAAATTGTTGTGCGTAGCGGCAAGTCGCGCCGGCCGCTGAACCACGCGGTGCTGGCGGTGGGGTGGGGCGAGCGGCGCGGCGAGCCGCACTTCATCCTCAAGAACTCGTGGTCGAGCGCGTGGGGCGAGGGCGGCTACGTGCGCGTGCAGGCGCGCGGCAACACGTGCGGCGTGCTCAGCCGCCCCTCCTACCCGCGCCTCGAGCGCGAGGACGTGCTGCGCGCCCCGCCGCCCGCGCCCTCGCCCTCGCCCTCGCCCGCCTTCCCCGCACAGCCAGAAGACATCTGAGCCGAGCCTCCTATAAATAATGTGCCATTTTTGAAATAGTAAAAATTCCTTATAAAACTATTGTTTTTTTTTTTCATTTAAAATCTAGAATTTTTTAAGGTTTATCTTATATAAAAGGAATAAGCAGTAGTTTGCATATTTTTCTTAACATATAATTAACGCATAGCACATATCGCATATCAAAAATCGCGTTATGCACATAGCGCAAAGCGCATAACGCCTATCACTTATCGAAAACTCGAAATTCAAAACTCGAAACTCGAAAATCGAAAATCGCATATCGCGTTATGCACATAGTGCATAGTACATAGCTTATCGAAAACTCGATAAGCGATATGCGTTATGCGCTATGCATTATGCGCTATGCACTATTTGCATAACGCGATACGCGATTTTCGAGTTTCGACTTTCGAGTTTTTGATA
>DVQG01001568.1:0-10490 GCA_018231605.1 Papilio ambrax
TATTTTTGACCGACTTCCCAAAAGAAGGAGGTTCTCAATTCGTCTGTATGTTTTTTTTTTGTATGTATTCAAATAACTCCAAAACTACTAGACGGATTTCAAAATTTTTTTCACCATTGAAAATCTGCGTTATTAGTGAATGACATAGACTATATTCTAGATGCTTGAAGTCGCAAGCAACAACTAATAAATTTGTAATTATCGTAGAAGACATTAATTAATGAAACTCGACGAGTCTCTAAAAGATTCCTTTAAAGTAGATTTATTTAGAGATAAAGTAACCACCAAGATTCTGAAAACGACAGGTCATGTAAAAAATAAAATCGAAAAAGAGATGAGACTTGAGAACCAACACACGTGAGTCTTTAAAGATAATCATGTTTTCAAGAAGCAAATGCCAATGGAAGTAATAACCGAGCGTCTATTATCGTTCCCGCGGATGACTTACTCGGCAATCGTCTTAAATAACGTCATAGGTCTATTACGAAGGTAGCAGGTACCAGGGGCGCAGCGCCCGCGGCGGATGTGCGACCAATACCGAGATATGATCACGAAATGCTAACAAATCGAGTATTCGCTGCCTCATTACCATATTTACCTGTTCCGGAGATCCGAAGCCGCGAACGACCTAACTGTTGTACAAACTAAATGTTAGAAGTCATCCTGTCTGTATCTATAATACCACGTTTTATATTGCGGATTAAGGAAACAAGTTTTTACATGACAGGATCCTGGTTAGTGTTTTTAAATTTGTCTTGTTAGCATTTATAGTTTTTATTTCATTATCGACGGTATGTGGGTGGTTTGCTGTAATACTCGTATTCTGTATCAAAGTATGAACGTAAAAATTATTAAGTAGTTTGGTCACATTTTACTAATATTATATGCGAAAGTTTAGATGGATGGATGTTAAAGTTAGCCTATACTGCTGAACAGATCTCAATGAAATTTGCCATAAATGTAGACGATAGTCTAGATGAGCACATTAGCCTACTTGCTTTTGTTTTTCTTAATACCACGGGGATGTCGTCATTGAACTTAAAATCAGGTACAGCCCCCTCTGTTCTACGCCTGCTTAGTATATATAAATATTTATTGCACTGCATTGCAATGCATTGCATTGTCGTGATGCATATAATCCGATCGATTTTACTATGTATCATTCACATCATAAAGTTTTATTGAAAAATGATATCTAGATAAAAAAGCAGTCTTAGGAAAAAAGTCGAAAGCATTTTATTCATTCTAGAAACCACGAACAACACAACAAAGAAACGACACGTAACCGATTTTGAATTTCAAACTTATCACTTGTCTATCTAAACCATAATTCAGAGCTCGAAAATCTAATTATCTACGTTCTCAAACTAACCAAACACGCATATCTGATGTAGAGATCCGACAGGGAGTGAAAAGAGACGAATAACGAATACACACTAAGTTACATTTCCCGTTCCCACGAAATCGACCACAATAGCGTGAGTTGTATAGGTTAGACGAAGGATGGGTTTTGGCACGCGAACTGAATTGTTAATGTATGTGGAGAGATAGCGATACCGTGTGCTTAATTTATTCACACCGGTGAGACAGCAATGCAGTCATGTGCACGGGGCACGGTAGCCCAGACTAGAACATAGTGTAGACCACATCCTCGACTTATTAAAATACTTCGATACTTATAAAACAACATTTTTTAAAACAAAATGACTCGTAATTTAATTTCTAGTAAATATCGATGTTGAATCAAATCAATTTTCTGCAATTAGAAAGTCACACAGCTCTAAACAGGCTTTGCCAATCCCATAAAGTAAAGTGGAAAAATGGACCAATTAATAAGATAAAATAGTTTAAAAAAACTATTCAATCTACGTTTTACTCTATTATAATAATAAAGTAGAAATAGAAACAATTTTATTGTAAAACAAGAGATTAACAATTACAATAACAGTATTAACTAAGAGATAATTACAATTTATGGTTAAAATACGTTTAATCTGGTTTAATATATTAATCTATTAATATGTTAACTAGCTATCGCCCGCGACACTGTCCGCGTGGAAAAAAAAACGAAAGTGAGATTAAGTTATTAAATAGTTATTACTTAGTTCGGAAACGCGTTTCTTGAATTTATCAAAGCAATAACACTAACGAATGGTTAAACTTAACTTGGAAATCAGCCATAAGTTCACAAACCCGTATAGATAATTAATCTAGTTAAATTCCTTACATCAAAGACAGCATTGAAATAGTTAACACCAAAGTCCCACGGTACAATTCATGACATAATCATGAGAAAGTATTAGGACTTGAGCAATTTGTTTCCAGTCATTTCTAAAAGTGGATCAATTTTCCCAGTAAGGTAACAGAAGTTAATTTATGGACCAATTATCTCGATACATATTTCCTATCGTCGTTTTAATGATCAATTATAATTTTAAAATGATCAAGCGATGTTTAAAAACCTACATATAAGAAAGGTTTAGAACTTTAACGATGTTTTTATTATAACATAGTTCCATGAAAATTCCTAAGACGACAGGGTTCACATATTTATAAGCTTTCTGAGTAGTTATTTATCGCAAAAACACTTTTTATAGATACAGCTCGTGCATAAATTTCTCTTAAGTATTTACTTAATCTTTGAATTGTAATATACCTGTAAGTAAGCGGCTTATAATCTTAAGTTAGCAACTGCCTGCTATAACTTTACAAGTAACGAGATTAACTTTTACTTCCATACTTCGCTAAAAAGCTGTTTTCAAACTAATAAAGTTACCCTTTTCAGATAAGATAATAACTTATTTACATATGAAAGTAGAGCAGGATTTACTATTGCTTATAAACTTTCTGGAACAAAATTAATATTTAACTAGCTGTTGCTTGCGACTTCGCCCGCGTGGAATTAAAAAAAAATAATACAAAATATAGCCTACGTTACTCAAAGATAAATTTCCTTTGTAATGGTGAAAGAATTTTTAAAGTCGGCCCGTAGTTTTTGAGTTACTTCAATACATACAAAAATATTATACAAATCTTTGCTCTTTATAATATTAGTATAGAGAGGTATAGAGATGTAGATCATTTAAATTAAAACTGAAATAATAAACAATCAAGCGATTTAAAAACAATACCTAAACCAAACTATTTTTTACTAACCAAGGGGCTCCCCCAAGCCGGGTCGTGGAAAACTAACGTAGATGCCACGGCCCGGTTAGGCGAAGGAGAACACCGCGGGGTTTAGTGGGTAGTACGGCCGAAATTTATAAGGCCGGGAGTCCCACACGAAACTGTCCCTGCAGTCTACGCAGCACGGACGGTGAAGTGCGTAAATGCGTTCCCCGCGACAACAAAAAAAAACTATTTTACTAACAATTTTTATTCAACAAACAATTGACAACATAAAAGTGAAACAACATATTTTTATTCTTAAACGTAACCTTTTTACTCAACCTCTTTTATCAAACCACCTTTGTTGGTTCAATTCGACTTATTATACACTGAATACTTCTCGACTAACTTCTGAGGTCAACTCAAGCCTCTTAATGCTGTTGACTCTATTTCTAAAGTGAAAGCCAACTTATTTACTTAACATAATCGCTTCTGAAACAACGCGCCAATATAGACCTTTTATCTCAGACATTGCAGTTCACGTCAATACATTGAAACGTGATGTTTAATTGCCCGGTGTGTAAAGGAAACTGTTTCTGATACAATACTGAGATAAGGGCGCGGCGTATACTAATCTTGTTAATTCTGAAACCATTCACTCCTAAGCCGTTTCGTTGTAATGGAAACACGGCGACCACGTCTCCTGTTTATTGTTTTCGTAATACTATTATAGACTGCAACTTTGATACAATATAGAGTAAATTATCTATATTTATAGTAATAAGAGAAAAGATTTATATTTTTGGGTTTTTGTATCAAGTTACAATAAATAACTCAAAAACTACTGGGCCGATTTCAAAAATTCTTTCACCATTAAAAAGCTACGTCATCAGCGAGTAACATGGGCTACATTGTCAATTATTTTTTTAATTTACAAGGGCGAAGTCGCGGGCAAAAGCTAGTATACAATTAGTTTATAAACACGTGTATAGACATAGATATTCTACAATCTAGATGTTAGAGAATAATTTTACAATGTTGTAGTTAATCATAATCATACTGTAAAGTCTATTCAAATTTCTAAAGCCTAACAAAATTACTGGAATAATGCAATTCTTTTTTTTTATTTCCTTTACTATCACAGTGTATGCTGCGGGTCCCTCATCGCATATGAACCAGTTAGTCGACTACGTTCCGCAACCTCTTGTCTCGTTACAATTGTTTTGCCACTCATTTATTATGGAATAAATAGGCGATAATGAGAAACGCAGTCCCATTCAGTTGACTCCACAACTATTGCATTATTGAATGGAGTGCTAATGACATATAATCAACAAAAATGAAAATTCACAGTTGTTACTTTTCTATGGTAGAACAAGAGTATATTATAGTCTCCCTTTGAATATTGTTGATTACAGAATTGTTGACCACTACTAGTAGTAGTAAATTAATTACCTAATAATCAGTACTATCACACAGTTTTGGCAGAGATGCTAAATTATGACGTCATTACTTCATAATTAAAAAAATTCAACGGAGAGAAGAAATACAACTCTTGTTGTCAATGTTTGTAATTTGTGTACCTTTAAAGATAAAGGAATATAGGAGGAATATTGTAATTAATTCACTTGCCTTTGGTTTACAACAGTTTTTTTTTAGTTGCAATCTATACTAATATTATAAAGAGGAAAGATTTGTACTTTTGTATGTACTGAAATAACTCAAAAACTACTGGGCTGATTTAAAAAAATCTTTCACCGTTAGAAAGGTAAGGTATCTGTGAGTAACATAGGCTATTTTTTTTAATTACACGCGGGCGAAGTCGCCTGCTGCAGCTAGTAATTAATAATGTTAACTTCAATAACTATGTGTTATAATTTTCAGTTAGTTAAAAATTAAATATAAGTACTTAGAAAATGTACTTTTAATTCAAGCTATAAAGCTCGGTTTATATTAAACTTTTACGACATCCTAAATGTGGCAATATCGAGACTGAAGCCAAAAACGAATTTACAAATTAACAAACACATTTATTTTGCTTGAAAATTAGTTATAGAAGACAGTATCATAGAAAGTTTCAGGTAAAGTTTAACTTAGGATAGTTTAAAGGTTCCCTTAAGCTATAACCTACCGGCTTTAAGTAAATTGCTTATTATTGTATTAAGTTTGTAATACTATAATTCTAAACGCTCGTTACTTTGTTTCGAGGGAAACCTCACGTGGATTATAAGTAATATTTTTAGGTACATTTTATACGCGCTCGTAAAACCTTTATGGCTTTCAATATTTTGATATTTACATTAAGATAGCGACATTTAAACATATATGAGGTTTACACAAGAAAACATTTAATTAAGATATTCTTGTTTCTATAAGTTAACGCTTAGTCTTATGTATTCTGAATATAAAACAAATGATGTGCGTTAAATTATACAATGTCTCATTTTATATAGTTCTCACTATATTGTTCTCAATAACAAAAAAATAATAATTCAATTTTTATAGTTGGTAAAAATATTCTACTGGGTAAAAGTTCTAAAAGAGTTAATTCTTTATTTTATCATCTACGTTTTAAGTCTTTACATTACTAATACATTTTATCTACATATTTGATACAGATTATATATTTATCTTTTATATCTACATATCTATGTATACTGTTTAGATCTAGTTTATTTATGTACTTCATTATAGAGAGAATCTCATCGGCTACGAAATGTCAAAATGTATATAAGCGGCTTGTTAAAACACATAACAAGATTTTGTAGCAAATAACGAGATCCGAAATTTAAGTAGGAAAATGGTTAAGATTAACTATAAATATTTAGTTATTTGTTAAATTTTCGTATAATAGAGAATTAATCATCGTAGGTCACGTGTAACATTTCCCGCGTTGGCGGTCGTTCACTCTGTCACTCGCGACAGCTGATCTCTGTAGTGTGTAGTATGCCGCGCTACTCGCGCACGAACACGAATTCATTGTAGTGGTTCCAGCGGTTCTCCTCGGAGTCTACGCCGGGCTTGAGCTCGGCGGCACCACCAGCCGTCCCGCTGCCGCAACTCGCTGTCAGCTTGAAACCCTGCTCCTGCAGCATGTCAAACGCCTGTTCGATGAACGAGTGCTTAAGGAAGAAGCGCGAAGTGTAACGGTCGGCCAGACCGTGGTCGGGGTCGCGCGATTCGTTCAGCGTCTCACCAAACACGTCGCGGCAGAGCGTCACCTTACCGCACACCAGGATCCGCGACAGCTTGCGGAACTTGACGTCGGCGAGACCGTCGCGGCCGAACGCGAAGCTGCCGCGGTAGCCGACGGTGATGCATCCCTTCTCGCGATGCGGCGGGCGAGGGTCGGCGTCGCGCACGGCCGCCTCCAGGCCCGGCAGCCGGTAGTGTCGTGCCTCGCGCGCCAGTCGCTTGTGCTCGCGGAAACACTCGGGCAGTACGAGCCCGCCGTCGCGCAGGTAGTCCAGCACGTAACGGAAGAGCACGCCGTCGCGGTCGAAGAAGATGCGACCGCGGGCGTCGCGCGGGTGGTCAGCGTCGGCGAGCGCTGCGGCCGGCAGCGAGTCCGGCTCGCGCAGCAGCGTGTCGCGCGTGCTCGCGTAGTGCACGCCGCCGACGTTCAGCTCGAGCACCTCGGCCGGCGCGTCCGCCATGGCTGGATGCTGGGCACGGAGTGGCGATGGCTGCGACTGCGCGCTCCCTGTTCCCGCGCGCCCTCGCGCCCTCGCGAGCCCGCCCCCTGACCCACTTCTTCCGCGTCTCGGCGCCGCGCTCCCATCAATAACGCACGCCTGGGTTACTGACTTCGGCGTAATCATTTCCTACCCTTTCGAAACTCTACCGCGAAAGCCTTCAAGGTCGACGTCTATTGTTAGCTAACAGATGGTTCATTATACCGCGGAGCTTTGGAAAGTTTTAACACTCGGTTTCCTGCGTGTTGCTACTTTGGTAAGTTTTGAGCGAAGCAACAATAACCGCTTTGAAATTTAGATATAACTTAGTTGACGATGTAATTTCATTGCTTTGTTGCAAATTCAATGAGGTTACATCAGTAAGCGAATAGATAAGTCCTCTTTAAGCAAATAGTTACAATTAGACGACTAATACGTCTAGCTGAAGTACAGTTGTAGGTGTTGTTCTACATCGCATAGTAAGTGTGTGGGACCCGCATCCGTTCAGGTGACTCCTGCTACGTTGATCGGCCCGTGGACTTCCCGGCGTAGGATGATTAATGCTACGGATCACTACGAGGAGCTATAACGGTGGCTACATATTATCGTAGCGTTAGTATTCCTACCAAAAGACATATTATTTCGATAAAAAGGACTTTTAAATGACTCGTTTATTTTTCCAATTAATAGAATAATTTTTCACGATAAAAGTGTTTGTTTTAAGGTGTTTTGTAAAGGCGGGGCGCGACCCATGTATCACTAACGGGTGTATTGGATCTGTGACCGACGAAGTATGATGGATGACGAGTTTGATGGATGAAGGGGGTAAGTGAGATCGTTTAACATCGATATTTTACAAGAATTTATATTACAGAAAAACATGAATTTTGTTGTGCAATTTTTCATAGGATAAAAAAAATTCCTACTATTTAATTATACTTTTATTTTTTACCTCTCTATGTACACTATGAGTACATTACATATACCTCTATATATGTAATAAAAAGGATGCTAATTCGAGTTTCTTAAAGTAGATCAACATTTTAGTTGGAATAAAAATAATTAATAAACTGTCGCCGCCTAGCGGACATATTTTTCAGTCTGAAATTCTATTCAGACATTCAGTAATAAAATCTTCGCAATTCGTATACATAAAATGTAAATGAATACGATGTGTACAAAAAGGTTCTTTTTCTAAAGTAAACGTGTGCAAAGCTTTGTGTATTCAAAGTGCAGGGTCACGGAGAAAAAATAGTAAAGGTGACTTTCAAAAGATTTATATTGAAAATTCACGAAAACTGATTACGTTACAGAAAAATTTTAATTAACATGTTATAATCTTGATTTCTACCGAAACTTTTGTACAAAGTAGTTTGTTTTTTAATCAGATCATCATCGATAAGATCGAGGAAGACCTTGGCTGATGACTATCCAAGGGTTTGAAATAAATCGATCTTCCAGACCCTTGGATAGTCTTAGGACAAGGCAAGACAACGCTAAATAATTGAGAAAAAAGCATAGTCAGAAGAAGAGAATGCAAATAAATATCGATATTTAGAGTTTCTCTTAATAGCTCCAGAGTTTAATGTTTTTTTTCTTTATGTCCGAGATTTCAAAAGCACGAAGATAAATATTTCCACACATTCGTAACGAACGTAACAAGAGGGGTCCTTTTATTACGGTCTAGGGAAATTAGATTTTCCTTTCATTTGTGCACATTCCCGTAATGAACTCTCAAGGGGCGCGATTGCCCTATCTCGTCTGGCTGATAAAAATACATCTATTAAAAATATACTAAATTTGATATATGGAAATTTAACTTATATTATAAAAGTATTATTACTAAATCTTTCTAGATTTTTCCATGCCGATTTCGACGAAAGAAAAATAACCTTAATTACGATTAAGGTGCTACTCACAGCATGGGCGTGAATAAGGACCCCATTTTTTTTTACCAGTTTTGGGGGGAAGGTTTACAGGGTTATATGAGACTGTAGCAGACCTGTGGTAGTCTTTTCTGTCAAGCGCCCTGGGCGGACGCCCAATCTCGCTCTACCGTAAGGCCTGCATAGCTCTTAGACTATCATACATGAATAGTAAGCGACTATTACCAGGTAAACGAACCCTATTTAGACATGAACTTAATATGTATTTTGCCTGTTTAAAGAACCTTTATGTAGATTGTGAATGGTGCAAATAAATGAAAACTTGAGTCAATTTTTATTTCCAATTTATCCCAACCTAGGAAAAGTTTCAATCGAAATCCATTACGTGTATGAAATGTTGACGTACGTAAGGGAATAGCTCACCTCGAGCTAACACGGCGTGATATTACTCGACAAATTGGATCAAACGTTGTTATTTAGTTGTCGAGTTTTCGGGAGATGATTTGACGAAGCGTGACATTCAAGTTAGGAAATCAATTTCAAAGCAAACAATTCATTACGATGAATTTAATGTACAGAAACAAGAGTTATTACCTGAATTTAAACAAGTAATTTACAAAACTTAAACCAATAATAGAATTTACTTAATTTGTTTATAAATATCAGGAATATTGTAATCACTTAAGTTGTATGATTAAACAAAAAAAAATAGTATTGTAAATTTCTTGTTTCAAAAACCATAAGCGGTTTTCAAAACACTAAAATAATTTTGGTATAGCTTTCGTATGGTTTTCTAAAGAGGTCTATAAGACGCTAAAATGGACATTCCAAAGCGGGTTCAGTAAGTAATAAATTACTGACAGACTAAACTTCTAGAAGCTTTAGCCCCTTCCCTTTAGCCGCAAGATGTCCGTGTTGGAAATAACTTCAAGATTCTTTATAGCTCTATAAATTTCAAGTTATGACTATAAGACGATTTATAAGACGCGATCCAGTTCAAACAAATAAAACATATTTTCTTAACGGTTTCGTATGCACTGAGTATCTGTTTTCCTTTTGAATTACAACCCAAACACGGTTTTTAATATGCGTTTAAAATATACGTCAAATCATAACGTGACAAACGAGCAAGCGGCAACCTGAATCAGCCAAATTGGCAAAGCAACAACTGCCCATACACATATACATCACCAATAGCGGATGCGTTGCCTGCACTTAGTCGACGGAGGAGACACACATAAAGAGCATGATTCTCCTTCCTATGCGTCTACTCCACCGTCAAATCCAAGTCCCTTTCCATCCTTTCCTTATAAGAAAAATGGTGGGAAGGAAAAGGGGCTAAAATGGGGCCTCCAGCACCACACTCATCAGACAAAACGTGGAATTGCTTCTACTTCATGCCTGTCTTCTGTGTGGTCAGGGTATAAGTATATAATGTAATCTAATAATGTAACAAAACTTTTTAATTAAGTCCATCATACACATCATCGACATATGTAATAACCGAATTATATGGTAGACAAAATAAAATCGACTTATCCGTCGATGACACAGCAAAATTCAATCCGCATTTCGAGAATTAAAAAAAATATGGTTTTGTTCCAGTGACGTCAGCATTGAGATATCAGGAAAAATGAGTTTTATCTGAAAAGCCTCATTTAGGGTAATTGATTTTTTCGATTTAGAGGCAATAAGAAATAATGGAAAAATTCTGCTCCATTAAATATGATTAAATTAAAATGTTAAGCAATTTAATTTGTTCATAATAGATATCTTACTAATATTATAAATGCGAAAGTTTAGATGGATGGATGTTTGTTAG
>DVQG01001569.1:0-10488 GCA_018231605.1 Papilio ambrax
GGCGCGGCGGCGGCGGCGGCGGCGCTGTGCGCGGGGGAGCCGGCGGCGGCACTGGCGGCGCTGGCGGCGGCCGCACTGCTCGCGCCGCTCGGTTGCTCGATGCGAGGCAACACTAGCGCCACAGCCTTCACGCACCAAATCATATTTTTTATATGAATACATCTCAACCGCACTACTTATTTTATTTAATTATTAAATATAAGGGCGTCGTACTTGCTGAGGCGCTTGGGAATGTGAAGAAGACTGAGCATTGTTATCACTAGATCCCGCGCTGCCCATACCGGCTTCGCTCGTGTCCATGTCCTATAAATAATAATAGATATAACCAAATAGAAAGAATAAAATGAGACTTAATAGTTTAAACTACATTCAAATAGATATGCAGTGATTCTGTTTATCAAAATAATAGCCCCGAATATTATCAGATAATCTTTCCTTTTTTATTACTATTTCCTAAGTAGAAAATTACTTTGGAAATAGTGAATAACTACCGAATTTAACTAAATAATATACTTGAGTGGATTCCGGCGGTGCGGAGGCGGTGGCGGAGGCGGAGGCGGAGGCGGGCGCGAGTGCGGCGCGCGGCAGCGGGCGCGACGAGGAGGCCGGCATGTACTCGGTGGTGTGCGCGTCGTGCGGCGCGGTGGGGCCCACCTGCGCCATGGGCCGGATGGACGCCAGCGGGGTCTCGCCGCCGCGCCGACTCGCCGTCACGCTCTGCTGCGCCACGCCTGCGCGCCACCACACACATTTTGACTATCGTCCTAACTAATACCAGCAACGTTTTTGTACAATTTTATTATCTATTATTATAATGGAGTGAGACAAAAAGCAACATTTCTTTAGTTCAATAAAAAAATTTCAGTATTCAGTTCGATACACTAGTATTATTCAATTAATATTGTAAATAATTTACCTGCCATTGGTTTTATATTCGCCGTAGGAGGATCTGAGGTGACTTTCTCCGTTGTGGTTTGCTGTTTACCCGCGGAAGATTGATTGGCTAGTTGTCTTTGAAGCATGTTCACTTTTTGGAGGAGAGCTTCTACTTCTCTTGTTTTCTCTGTTTGTACTTCAGTTTTTTCCTTTTCCAGACGCGACAGTCGACCGTCGTATTGAGATTTTAGCAAAGCTATTCGAACCTCGAGCTCCTCTCGCGTGCTTTGCTCGATGGCACCAATTTTGCTGCGTAATTCCTCTACCTCTCGGTTTAAACTGTTTTTCGACTCAGTGAGCTGTACTATTTTGCTCTTTGCTTGTTTTAAAACTTGTTTCGCCTTCTCTTCTTTGTCCATATTCGCCGTGCGCAACGTTTCCAGTTCTTGCTTGAGCTTTTCGTTGCTCGCCTTTTCGCCTTGCACTTGGCCTTGAAGCTCACTCAATTGGTCTTCCATTTTCTTAGAAGTCTCGGCTAACGCTACGCCCGCGGCGGCCGCTTCTCCTTCACTTTTCTTTTTATCTTCGTCCACTGTTTTAACAAGTTCTTCATATTGCCCTTTGTATTTCTTTGCAATTTTTCGTATTTGTATTTCTTTAGTTCTTATATCGGTTAATGAAGCATCTTTATCATTTAAGTCCTCTAACAGTTTTACATTGGTTTCCGAGAGATTATCGTGTGCTGCCTTTATTTTAGATAGTTCCTCTGTAAGACGAGCCATATCGTCTTTAAGTGTCTGTACCTCTTCGTTTAATTTCTTATTTTCGTCAACTAATTGGTTTTGTTGCCGCGATAATATAGTGTACTGTTCTTCCAATTTAGACTTTTCAACTTTTAAAGCCCCCAATTCCTCGTTGACTTTTTTAAGAGCTTCTTTTTCATTTGTCAACATTTTGGCAAGAGTTTCTCGTTCATTTTGTAGCCGTTTCCAATCTTCAGGACTTGTTTTATTAGCACGCTCAACTAAAGCATTAACTCTTGTTCTCCACCTTGCACAGTCAGATTTAAGAGATGTGTTTTCAGATTGTAAAGTTTCGTTTTTGGAAGTTAAATCAGCTACACTTTCTTGCAATGGATATATTTGCTCCTCCAAAGCTTTGGTAGCTTTAGAAAGTTCCTCTACTCTAGACGCCAATGTGTCCCTTTCTTCTCTCAGCACTCTGTTGCTATCGGTTAGTGCATCGAGGGTCTCTACTTTCCTTAAGATATCGGATTGTCTATTAACTGTTACCAAACTAACTTCATACTTTTCTCTTTCGGCAGCAAGTGTTAATTTTGCTTCATCAAGTTGTTTTTCAGTTATTTCCAATTGTGATCTTAGTCTCATAGTTTCTGCTTGTAAGATATCAAATTTAGCTAGGGCTATATCTTTTTCTTTTCTTAAGAACTTCACAATTCTGTACATCTGTTCAGATGACTTCACGTCGTCTTCGTTAACCGACACACTCATATTTGAATCGTTGGCAGACTCATTAAGACTTTCGGAATGTGAACGTGATGCATGGGCGACAGATAACTGTGTGCCCAAAGCCTGGATCTGATCATGTAAGACAGAATTTTGTTCACAAATGTCTTTAAATCTCTGTACCAGTTCTTCATTTTCTTTTGTTATAGATTTTTGCCTCTCAAGCCACGAGGCTTTTTCTACTTCCAATTTTTCAAGGGTTTGATTCTTCAATGCAACTAATTCATTTAGTTCATTTTGGACCCTTGATAACTCTTCTTTGGTTTTACTGAGTGTTTGAATATCAGAAGAATGCAATATCATCTCATGTGTGTATTTTTCCTCAGCTTTTTGGACAGCCTCAGACAGTTTAGTGATTTCAGCTCGAGCATTTAACAAATCGGTGCGATGGGTTTCCAAATTTGATATAGCAATTGCTAACTCTTGCTTACAATTAGCTAAATCAGTTTTCAGATTTGTATTGATACTGGCATACTCCCCATTGTTTTGGAGTGATAATTCAGCTTCTAATTCTGAACATCTTTCCTCTAACTGTTGTACTTTTTGAGAATATTCAGTAAGTTTCATTTCAGTAGCTGTTTTGTAACTCTCATATTCAATGCTAAGGGTTTTTATTCCTTTTTCCGCGCCTTCAGATATGTCACAGTATTGTTTTATATGCTTCTTTGCGTTATTTAATTGATCTGTGAGTGACTTAATTTCACCATCTTTATCAGACACTTTATTTTCCAATTCTTTTATTTTTTTAAGTGAATCTAATGTACTGTCTACATTAGGATCCAGAGCATCTTTGAGCTTCCTAACAAGGTCCTCATTTGCTTTATTCTTTTCATTTAAGTCATTCCTTAGAAGAGCAATTTCTTTTCTCATTACATCAGCTGCCTTTTTCTCCTCTTCCATCCTCTGTTTAGCAGTTTCTGTTTGTCGTTCAAGGTGTGCAGCTAGTTCCCTAAATCTATTTTGCTCTTCTTGAAGTCTCATACGTATTGCAGAACATTCTCTAGTAGCTTCATCCAAACGCGATTCTAATTTGGTGCGATTTTCTGTTTCTAAACGTTCTACACTAGCTTTAACAAGTTCCAAATTTTTGAGTAGGAGGGACTGTCCTTGCCTTTCACGATTTAGTATTTCTTTTTCAGTTTGTAGTCTATGTTCAGTGTCTTTTAATAATTTACATTCCAGTTTTAGGTTGTCCAACTGTATTTCAGCAGAGGCTAATTTGTTTTGAGAGTTTAGTGCCTCATCTCTTAGGTGCTGCAATGATACCTCATGCTTAGCAATAGTAGCATTATATGTTTTATTTTTTTCTTCCAATGAGGTAATTTGCTTCTTGTAAGTTGCAATATTCGTCTGCAATATTTTAAGTCTCTCATTATTAAATTCTGCCGTAGAGGCGTACTTGCTATTTGCAGCTGTTAATTTTGATATTTCTTGTCTCATATTGTCAATTTGTTCAAATAGCATCCTCTCATTTGTAACTTTTTCCTCCTTATATGTTTTGAATTCTTCTTTCAGAAGCTCAAGTTGTTTTTCTGTTTCTTTGTATTTAATTTCAAAGGCTGCTGATACATCTGACAGTAAAGGTTTAGAAGTTTTCTCTAATCTAGTCTGATCCATCTCAAAGGAATCTCCTTTCTCCAAATCTGAAGTGTCTAATTCTGAAGACAATTCGTGACGTTTGCCTTTCATATGGTCGTGATACAACTTTTTAAACATATCACGTTGTCTTATAAGACCAGTAACCATTTTTGTTTGCCTATCTTGCGCCTCAGTAAGCTCTGATATGCGTGATTTTAAGGTGTCTATTTTATTCTGCATTTCCCCAGTTTCAAACTGTTCCTTATGCTTTTCCAGCTCCTCTTGTTTATCAGTTAATTCACGAATCATTCTCAGAAGTTTTTGATTATTGGATTGTAGTTCTTGGATATCACTGAATGTTACAAGAGTCTTGGACATAATTCGTGAAGAATTATTGTCTGATGCATTTGATGTGTTACATTCAGTGTGAGAAACATCATGGTCACCATTTAATAAGCCACCTCGGCCATGCTCAATTTCTTTTAACAAAAAGCAAACCTGTCTACCCAAATCTGCTAACTCTCCTTTTAATTTGCCATTCTCTCTGTTGTAATGGTTAGAAAGCCTAGAGGCCTCATTGTAATCATCTCTTAGCCTGTTGCACTCTATTGTCAATAATTCGATTTGCTGCGTTAAAGCAGAATTGCAATCTAATGTCTCTTCATACTCAGTCCTTTGTTTTTGTAGCATTGGTGCCCTCTCTTCCAATTCTTGAACAATGTTATTGATTGTTGTTGTTAGTCTTCTAGTTTCTTCCTTTTCTCGACACAAATCATCAGTTACTTTAACTAATTGTGAATAAATCTGGGTTAAGGACATTCCAGATTTTAAAAGTTTACTTGCAGTAGCCGCAGATGGCGCCAGATCGTTGAGCGCCATATCTAAATTCTGTGCGGCTGCTGCTTTAATCAGGTCATTAGCATGCTCCAATTCACTTTTTAGTGATGATATGACTTCATTTTTCTTTTCCATTAATTCTTCATGGTCTTTTTCAGCTTGTTTGTATTTGGTTTCTAAATCGCCATATTTCTCAGTGGCTTCGTTTAAAAGCTTTTGTAGCTCACTTATGCCTTCACTAAGTTCTGTAGCTTTAGCTTCGGAATCATCATGCATTGTTTTTAATAAATCAGCAAGTTTAGTTTTAGCTTCAAGTTCTGTTTTGTAATTTTCAGTCATTTTCTTTTCTATTTCTCTTTGTTCCACTAATCTTTGAGTAAGATTTTCAGCGCGATCATTTAATTTCTTCTTCATTTCATTGAGTTGTTCAATGGTGTCATTAGCAGACTTAAGCTCTTCAGTTCTTTTGGATAATTCTGCTTCTAAACCGACTAAACGGCTTGTATTATTTAATCTGTGTGTTTGTAATTCTGAAGTTAAACTATTAACTTCTTCAGTGAGACTAGCTATTTGAGTGTTCAATAGTACCCTTTCTTGTTCCATACGTTTTTCACGATATTGTAAAGCTAATTCTTTACTTTGGATATCATTATTTAATGTTAGTGCTTCACATTTTGAATCAATAGCTGCACGCAGTTGTTCAGAAAGGGAAGTTTCATTAGCAATTAACATCTCTATTTTGGCATTTCGACGTTCCAGTATATGGGTCAAGTCATTTCGTTCATCAACTGCGGTATCTCTAGCATTTTTAAGAGAAATGATCTCATTTTCCAATTGAATAATTTTTTCATTTGCTTTATTCAGATCTGCAGTTAGAGTGCCTACTTGCTTTTCAAGTTCAGCAACTGTTTCATCAGCAATATCTAATTTTTTGGCTGTTACTTCATATTTTGATTTAAATTCTAATATTGTTGCTTCTGCTGTTCTTATCTTATCATCTGAAAATATGTATCAGAAAAATATATAAAAGGTAAAATAAGGAACATATAACTGGGCTGTCTAGCAAACCTAACAGACCTGAGTTATATTCATGTATAATAAATAAATGTTTAAATGAAACAGTTATCACTTATGTGTAACCTATGTTAATATATATCCTAATTCTATATCCTAATATGTGTTCTTTCTTCTTTATCAGTTTGAATTTATAACATTGCATGTTGAGATATGGTGAAAGTGGGTAGAGTGTAATGAGTAAAAAAATCATGGTATTTCATTGCATTCATGCACAATTACTCAATGAATTCATTCATTTTTATTTACCTAGTTTAACAATGGAGTAGTTCAAGATCACTAAAATATTCATAATAGTGAAGTTGCTACATATATAAATGTCGAGTTTTATGGTAAAATCTTACACAGGAATATATTTTACAAAAGCATTGCTTCATGCATACATTTATTATGTAAAAATTAATGCAAAAAGATTCTTACAACCCCAACCAAAGGAATGTTATAAATCAATTGACATAGTGAGAAGTTGTTATGCTACCATAAAGCATACAAAAAATACTTTGGAAAGATATAACCATAAACGACCTACACAAGACAAGTAAAGACAGTATTGAACAACATACAATTGATATTGCCAACTAATGTTGGTCAAAACAAGATTTATTTAAATTAATTTTAGGTGCAAGTTTTTCTTTTGGTAATATTTTACAATACATAATCACCGAAGATAAAACCAACAATGTAGACAAGAATGGTTAGAAAACAATTTTTGCTTAGTTTATGCACGAAAATGTGACGAGAAATAATTGTGTTCAGCAGTCTTCAGAACAATACATACCCACAAAATTTATTATTAGTGTTTATGATATAACTAAACACTAAATAAAATTTAATATTAACAGTATGAATAAAAAAGAAAGCTTCGTTTATTACAAAAAGGCCGGTTCCTTACCAATTTGTGTTTTGCTGGTTTCTAGAAGAGCCTTGGAGGTCATATATTCCTCAAATTTTGTATCAATATATGAATTAATTTTATTTGCGACGCCATTTGGTAAATTGGCAATCTCGGTTTCTGATAAAACATCGTTTAAGTGATTTTTATCACCGGCTTCCACACTTTCGGCATCCATCTTTGTCGCAAAACTCAAACGCCACCCATAACTGACCATAACCAAACTACCAAACCCATAAAGAAATCAATCAGTACCTCCCTAAGACTAAAAAAAACTACCATGAACGTGCCATAAACACTGATCTGATTAATTGAATTGGTCTTTGCTGTTTAAAGAGAGCTTTTGCTTTGTTCCAATTTTAATGCGCCTGTTGACTTGAATGACAGTTTATTCTAACTTTGAATCCATACTAACATCACCAAATAGGAAAATACCAATCCACTTTCCTTAGAAATCAGTGTAAATATATATTAGCCAAATATCTACATCTTAAATTGAATCCTAAAAAATTGCCAATAAGGTTTACTTATTAGGATCGTTCAGTCCTGTCCCAAAAAGGAAATAAAATAAGAGTCGGGGCTCGGGATTTTTTTAGTCTGTATTCAATTAATATACGAAAACAGAGAAAACAAAAAGGATGACATTTCATGACAACCAACGAACATGTTTAGCAAAAACCAACATAGCAAAGAAATCTGGATGAATGTCGTTGTCCTGTCTGTCCTACAAACTTCTTGAGGCTGTCTATGGATGGCTGTAAACCATCGTTTAGTTTTGACATCTGTTTGACATCTTGACATATTCGTAGAAATGGAATCAATGGAGGAACAACAATGTTTACATCAATGTGAAAGTTACATTCAAACCCACAATATTCAACTGCTATTAAAAGATTGTATTGTTCAACTTTGTTTAAACAAACCTGAAAATCCAGTCACCTTTTTGCGACAGTATTTCCAAAAATTGGAACGGGTAAGTTTCATAAAGGTTATAACTGTATCAATAATGAAATTATTTACTATTAGAGATGAAGAAAAATAACAACTATGATACTAAATCTTGTGATATATATTATAGCAATAAACATACCATGATATGTTCAATCTATAATAAGTAAACAATATTTTCATATTCATAAATATAACATTGAGCTATATCTATATTCTGTTCTGTTCTATATCTTTGATTGTATTGTTTAATTCATTTAAAATTAATACGTTCCGAAATATGACTTATGGATTCCATAAATGTTGATTTCATTCTGAAATAATAAATAATAGAACTTTTGATTGTAAGGAAACTTGTAGCATGTAAAGATGATGTTTCTTTATGAGCCATGCAGTATTTTCCAGCAATGTATTCAATGTGTGTCTTATGTCTTGTCTCAATGTGTGTCTTGATGTGTCTTATCTCAATTTTGGAAGTTGGAAACTCATACAACTTATATTTAGGTCTGTGTGCAATAATATTAAATTAAGGTCAATCAACTAAAAAGTTACCAAAATACAGTTTATTTTGAATAAAAATAGTGACAGGCAGTGTTAAGTATATTTATTTATACATTTTTCTTTCTTTAATTGTGTGAAATATGTTGTTGTTATTTCTGTAACTTGTAATAAATAAAATTGGCCCAATAGTTAATATTAGTATAGATAAAATATTCTTAAAGCTTTTTTGACTTTGTAGGAGCAAGTGAAAGCAGCTGCAGCGGCCGCCGCGACGTCGGAGGGCGAAGGCGATGGCGAACTATCCCCACTGCCGCTGCCCGCCGGACAGCCTCCGCGCCGCCGCGGTGGCATCAGCGCTGAACCCGTCACAGAGGAAGATGCAACCAGTTATGTCAAAAAGGTATATTAGCTTTGTATCGGACAATTACATTAATTTACAAAAGTAAGACTTTCTTAAAACTATTGACAAATAATAATTGTCTGCAATGTGGTACATTAACATTACATGTTAGAAATGCTTCATCCAATATATATATTATTTCAGGTAGTGCCAAAAGACTACAAAACGATGGGCGCACTGTCGCGTGCAATTGCATCCAACGTACTGTTCACCCATCTCGACGAGTCGGAGCGGGCTGACATGTTCGACGCCATGTTCCCAGTGCAGTGCCTGCAGGGTGAAACTGTTATCCGCCAAGGCGATGAGGGCGATAATTTCTATATAATCGACTCTGGTGAAGTGGAGGTATCCCCCTTGAAATTATATTGGCAAATCATATCTGTATAAAAACCTTATAATATTATCAATCTTAGAAAATCAGTCAATATTAGACAGTCACTGAATGAAAATTATTTTGCATGCATGTAAAAGTAATGCGCAAGAGCGACCATCAAAGTACCTGGACCGATAAGGGCAACACAATTTCACGTAACCTAGATTTCAGCTCCTCCTCCCAAAAGTGTTATAAAAGGGGTTACCATAGAAATTCCGCTCAGGGTGCTAGTAGCATAAACATTTACTAATTGTATGGAAAATGAAGATTACAAAATAGCATGTTATTTTGTAATGGGGTATAAGTAGTAAGTACTGCAGGTGCTAGTGAACGGAGAGCTGGTGACGACGATCGGCGAGGGCGGCAGCTTCGGCGAGCTGGCGCTGATCTACGGCACGCCGCGCGCCGCCACCGTGCGCGCGCGCTCGCGCCTCAAGCTGTGGGGGCTCGACCGCGACTCCTATCGCCGCATCCTCATGGGCTCCACCATACGCAAGCGGCGCATGTACGACGAGTTCCTCTCCAGAGTCTCCATACTGGGTATCATTCGCCGTTACATTATTTATTTTATTACGTTCACCAAACAGCTTAAAACTGAGTACATTATTACAAATGAGAATAATGAACTAAAGAAACTAGGTTTTAAACCGAAGCAGGTGTACACAACTTGACTGTATAAGACAACTATGGAAAAAGCGACAAAGTGCAAGTATAATATACTTAACATTTAATTTTTGTTTTAAAACTTAAATTTTGGAGGTTTAATCAAATAGGAAAGAAGAGGAAAAACATGGTTATTGCAATATTTTTGTGACATTATTAACAAAGATTTGAGAGAAAAATATATGATTTACATTATAATTTTCAGAGAGCTTGGAGAAATGGGAACGTTTGACGGTGGCAGACGCACTTGAGCCGGTTTCATTCAACGACGGCGAGACTATAGTGCGGCAGGGCGAGCCCGGGAACGACTTCTACATCATAGTCGAAGGTCTGTTATACATCTCTACTGTACTTTATTATTTTTAATATAATAAATCGTAAACACACACTACTTCGTGGCATAGGATGTCAGCAATCGCAGCATATTTTTGAATAATTTTATATATATTTTCACGCTATTAAAGTTAGGGGGTAAATAAATTGGGAAAAAATCTTCATGTGAGAAAGGGACCATAAACTACAAGCAGTCAACATCAAGGAGGTAAGATGGTCATGGTACGGATCATCGTCAACAATTATGTTTTTCAATGTCAAAGGCTTTTCTTGTAATTAGAGAATTTGATAAATGTAAACAATAAAGTAAAGTTTTTATAATTCCATGCGGACATGCGGATGAAGTTAATAACAATCGCTTTAAACTTAACTTCATATATGAAGATGTGTGTGTGGTGCGCAGGCACCGCGGTGGTGCTGCAGCAGCGGGGGCAGGGCGGGGGCGGGGGCGGGGGCGGGGGCGAGGGCGCGGGGGCGGGGGAGGCGG
>DVQG01001570.1:0-10488 GCA_018231605.1 Papilio ambrax
CGTTCCAAACAACTCCTCGGAACACTCCCCGTGGTAAATACGGTAAAAAATGCAGTCCCTCTGCAAGGCCAGAGGATCTAGCCGATGAAAGATGTTTTGACATCTTCAACAAAATTATCATTTTTGAATTTATAAATGAATGATTAGGTATATAATGATCTATTCGTTCATTTATAAGTTCAAAATACGCGACGATCCTGCGAATGAACAATTTTTCTTGCGTTTGAAGTATATAAAGTAAATAACATGAATTAGGATGATTTCCCGAAATTGTGAAATGAGTTCATGTAAAAGAAAAATTGTCAAGAATGTTTAAGCCATTTTATATTAGAGGCAATTACGTCCCACAGCGACAGAAAAACGTAATGAGTCGAAATTCAGAGACAGACAAATTTCAAAACATTTACAGGAAATATACGAAATATAAAAAAAATGCTTATTATAATACTTCTACACACAAGTAGTGATTCCAAGAACATGGATTTTTTTTTTTTGGAACTTCAACTCAGCGGCAATGAACCTTTGCCTTTATGAGGGGGTATTATAATAGGAATAAAAAATTGCTTGCCTCCGAAGACATCAATCACAATAGTTTGTGTAAGTTTAGTGTTATAATGAACAGAACAAAACAGAACAGAATCCTTGGGATAGAATAGGATCGTTGGCATAGAACAGGATCGTTGGGATAGAACAGGATCGTTGGGATAGAACACGATCGTTGGGATAGAACAGGATCGTTGGGATAGAACACGATGGTTGGGATAGAACACGATCGTTGGAATACAAGAGATAAAAAAATTTGAAGATGTACAAAAAAGCACGAATGGGCCGGCTCACCCTTCAAAATACCACGACCACATAAAAGTGAAAGCAATTCGGCGATACCTCTGCCGATTGCGTGTGCGTAGTGGAAGCGTTATTTCTGTCACTTTTCCGTATTATTGAAGGAACAGATGGGTAGGAACTGTAGAGCATAGAAAGGATCTTTCTGTGCTTTCCCTCCACCATCGGTTAAAGGTAAGCAATGAAATTGCAATCGCGGATGTCTCATGATAATGACGATGCGCAGTGGACACTTAGATATATCGGTGAATTCAAGTAGCTGCTTGCTCGTATTCCATGACAAACAAAAAAACTTATTTATGAATATTAAGAAACATTTGTTCAAGTTCACATTAAACTCATTTTTTTTACTATCACTTTGGTCTATCGACTTTATATCTATTAAGAAGTATTTTAAAGGCCGCTTGCTCTTTTACCACCCTGTATTATAAAATGTCCCTTCACTTACGTTCCTCTTGCTCTTGAAGACGTTACAAGTGAATTCGTTGGACGACCCTTCTCTGGCGATGTAAGAGAAGACTTTGACATCGTAGCTGTCGTGAGACACGTAGAAGATGCGATAAATGGGATGGTGCATTAACTCCAAAGGCTCCTTCGGCTGGGCGTTCTTGCGCTTGCGACGGAAGAAACGCCGAAACTGGTAAGAAAAAGAGAAGATTATTTTATTTAACGACGGGATATTTATGCAAAGGTAGAAATTAAAAGTTTACAAATCTCATTATTGAATGACTGAGCTGAAACGTCCTAACTATAATAAACTAGTTTGAAACTAACATTGACAAATAAAACTCAATACGATTGCATTTGAAGTTTACAATTTAAAAAGTTAAATAGAAATGTGCTGATCAATTTTTTTTTAAAATGAGTTCAGCGGGATTGGAAATTACATTTTATCTTACTATACAAATATAAATTAATACGAGTATACATATAACCGGTTTAATGAATATCGAATTATCGTAATTTGAGGTTAACTCAAGTCAAGCTTTCAATGTTTTCATTTCATTCTCTTATTTGACTGCCAGCGTCGATGAGTGAAATCGAAGACTAAGTAAAAAGTAATTTTAATTATATCATAAATTACGCAAATACGTACCGTTGTATTGTATACGAACATATCTCCCAATTAAGCCATGTCCGCTGGAAACGTAATTACAAGACATCGCTTGGGAATTTCGATTCATGCTACAAGGGCAGCGCAGTCGAGCTGTCCGTGTCTAACGACAGTTAAAGTTTTCACTCTTTATAAGTTAAATACTTCTAAATTTTAATTATCTTTAGTAAAAACGTTATTATGTCTACATTGTCTATGTCTAATTGGTATGATTTTTCTGTACATGTCTATAAATATTTAGCCTCACCCAGGAACCTTTTCGCTCTTTCGTTCCTATCGACTAATCGACTCGATCGATGTCTTAGTAAAAGTAGGTAGATAAAAAATATCCTTTACTACGTTTATAAATCTTATTATTTCACCTATTTTAATTTTCCTTCCTTTAATTTATTTTCAGTAGTAGTTATTTATACATAATAACGTGGAAGCTGTCGACTGAGTGGTTATTAGTTGCCTATCTTCAACGAGTTAACGAAGTTTTTTAGCGTCCACAGCGAACGTTACAAATAATAATACTATATTACTGAAAATCAAGTTTAATTGGCTTTAAGCGTTTTAGTTTAAAACATTTTGCTAATAATTTGGATGCAAACAAATCTCAACTTTATCAAGACAACTTAAAATCGACAAAATAAAAACTAAAGTATTTAAAATGATTTTAAATGAACAATCCCGATGTGCAAAGATAATAATTAAACTAAACAATTCGACTAAAGAGGATCTATTAAGGGAGTCCTCAAGATACGAGATTGCTCTATTGGTATCAAAATCAATAGAAATGAAGTGGTCAAGAGCAACGCCAATCGTCGATAATAGACGACGATAGCGTTGAATAATCCCCAAGTGTTCGTACAGACAACTATTCGAATGTTTATCGATCGTTGTTAATGAATGGCTGGGGATTCTATGGAACTCATTGAACGTTTTATCTTAATTCAAACATCAAAGCTTTTACAGTAATTATACGTCTCTTTGACAAGGTAATCTATGGCCTTTGGTGCTGTTTTATAAAATAGTGACACACGAAACTTTTTGGGGCGGTTAATAGAGTTTATTGAAATATCAACCCCAATTGTCCATTGTTTGTTGGTGGTTCTGCAATAATTAGACAATTATTGGAAACTAAATGCGGACTTTTAAAGTTTACGTATAGATTTATGTTACGGGTTTAAACTTATGGAATATGAAATAACGACTACATATGCTTTAAAATTCTTTAACCAATCTAAAGGCTTTTTATATTTATAAATTTCATCGAAGCTTAATTGCTGAGAATTAATTGTTGCGTCTAAATATTAGTTGAAACTAAACTAAAATGTTATTTCCAATCTTACAGCTTCCAATACTCATTTGGAACATGTTGAAATTAATACATAACTATGGTACATTGTAAACACCGAGCTAATTGGTTCATTACGGACAATGTATTGTACACTGGACAGGACAAAGTGGACAAAGCGTTCGGTGGCACACACAAGTGGAAGTGAGGCATAACTCAAAGCTCAGTCATTCCATATGTCATAATCAGGACTAATTGATTAATAACTGGTTGAATCTGACATGCGTCGCAATGCATAGGTGTATACATAAACGGATTCCATTTTAATTTATATCAAAACTCACTGTTTTATTCAAATTAGAAGTCAATTTGTCAGTTGTTTCTAATTCGTATAGCAATTGTTTATTGGATAATGACATCTTAAATAAATACATTTCTACGGTTTTCATGATAATTAAAAAAAGCTTACCCTGTTGTTCTTGGTGCGTAGAGTCACGCGGACGCCGTTAGTGGATATGTCTATCAGCACCTTACGCTGGTCAGCCCCATCCGCCTTGAAATCATGCTAGAAAGTGCAATTAACAAAAAACTCACAATAACAGCAATTTTTATTATACCAGTGGCGGCATTATTTCCATTAAAACAACTTTAATCTCGTATTAAATTTAGAGTTTAACTTATATGGAGTATGAGGGTAGGTTTCAAAAAGGACGGAGCGTAAGCAGAGCAGATTTTTACAGCAAAAAAAATTGAACATTATACAATTGTAAAATTTAATTCTTCTTATCTTCTCAAGAGCAAGCGTAAAATAAATGAAAAAATAGGACTTTATTTAAATCAAATAAAGATCGATTTTATTTGCGATAATAATCTGCTGTCTCTACGTACTACGTCTTGATGAACGGACCTTTATTTGACTGATTATTAGCCCGTCCTCATATCTCTATGTTTGTTCGTCACAAGTCACAACAGGTTTTCGTCCCCTACAACAATCTACTATTCGTCACTTCAATTCCTTGATAATCAAGACATATTTCACGTAATCAACCTCGACTGACACATATTCTTCATTCAATTAAAATATCCGTCCTTCTACAGTAACAATGTTGTTTTTTATGTCATAAGTTTTCAGGGATTCTTAAGCTCATTAAAATTTACAAGACGATATAAGTTTATTTTAAATAAATGATACGCATAACAACGAAATGCTAATATTTGTGTAATCTTTATAAGTTTCTTTTTTAAACCTAATGAAAAAACCTACATTCTTTAGTTTTTTACCCTAAACATGTTTAGCAAATGACTGACATTACATTACAAAAGGAATCAAAGCCCCGTACCATCGTTGAGGTAATAAATGTCACAGCCGTTATGCTTTTATTGTGCAAATATGGGCCAACCATTCCTTTATATTCAATGAAGATAGGCGTCACATAACGTGATGTATTCATATTTCAATGTGACAGGATTGATCTTGTAATTTTCATGTAAAAGTATACGGTATTCACACTTTGTATAGAATTCCAGTGTCATGACACTGGTATTTATTGTCGCGGTATGCGGTGTATGGTAGTGCGCGGTAGGGCGGTCGCGCAGGGCACTATACATCTGCCTATTACTATCGCAAAATACTACAGTAGCCCCTCAGTAATGGTATAAAGAGAGCGCCGTAGAATTGCCTAGGGTGCTAGCTAAAACCAGCACTGACCATCCCAGTCATGAAACGGACTACAATGTATTGTAGTTTAATCAATAATATAAAAACTCTTGCAGTACTGCGAAGAAATATTAAAATATTATTTTTTGTATGAAACTGATGTAATAATGTAACCAATTGAAACGGCCTCTGGCAAGAATTTTGTATTTTCAGGCTAGACAAGTGTCACGGCAATAGAAGTCTAGAGTTATATAATTTTGTAATACGAGTATAACAGTAGTCATTAATGAAAAGATGCATTTTATTTACATTAATGTATACTGTATTTAAGATTTGTCACAACGTTCACTTATCAACTCTAATCAGTGAAGTTTGACATGTAGTAACTTAGTTAACATATCGGGTTACACACTCACTGAACTAAATCAGTTGAGCGGGAACTTTGATAGAGTTATCCGAGTTTCCAATGTCAACTACAAATTTGTTGAATCCAATGACACCCAAAATACTATAATTATGGTCGGAGCAATCATAAAGAATTTAGATATTGTGTCGTTAAAAATAATTAACTAATGTCTTTCAAATTAATCTACTGATCATAATTTATGTCTATCTTTCATAAATCAGTCTGCCTTTTAAAATAAGATAGCTAAATCTAACATGCGTTTTAATGTCAAAAAAAAATGCTATTTGAATTGCCCATTTTCATATTTTTTTTCTCTGAAGGGCCTTACCTAACGTTACAGAAGATCATATCAAAGTTTAAACAAACAAAGGAGGTAAAGGATGATTTTTATTTAGATAGTATTTAAATCTCGTATAAACTACGATATTTAAATATTTATACAGCCACGAATACTCGACAGTTAAATTCTAAACAACAAAAGGTACTGCAGAGGACAGGACTTGACAAGTTCTTACAAAATTATATTTGAATTCTATAATTAAATACAACAGTGGGCTCTGTTTCGGACAGACGGGATAAAGATACCTAAGTACAGTGAAATTCGTAATTTACATCCTTTAAAAATACGCCTTTGTTCTGTTTTATGTTTGGCAAAAAAAAAACCATACACACTATTATTTTATTATGTGCGTTGTAAAAATTAGTATACCCTTATCTCAGTATTAGGTGTTGTATATAAGATTTTCATATTCAAAATTGATCTATCACTCATTTCAACTTCACTCCCTTATTTCGTCATTCACGACCATCCATTTTAGACACATTTTTGTATTCTAAAAGGTAGTGCGCTGGGAACATTACATATTTTTTTTCAAGTCACATATTATGTAATTTTATATATTGTTATTTTATTTTAAAAGTAAACATTTATGAATAAAATGTATAGGAAAATTACTAAAGGAAAACATCCAAATCTTGTTAAAAGTACATATAGCTTTAATTGCTATCGTGTTCTTAGTTTTCCAATTTCGATATCTGTACATATTGCTTGTAAAGTAAATATTAATTACGTGGATTGTTTTTCTAAGGCTACTTGGTTTATGTTATAAATTGTTGACATTTAATCATAAGACAAATCTTCAGATCCATGAGAAAAGTCAGTATCTTTATTATTTATTATTTAATTACTACTGGAGTGTAAACGAGATAGACCTGGAAAATATGGAGGAATTGCGTGAAAGGTGACGTGATCAAAAAGGGAGTGAGACTAAGATGACGTATGATAGATATATTTGGAGGACAAAAACCTGTTGCGTGCACCCTATGGGAGTAGAATAAGGAGGATGATGATGATGATGATTGATGTAAACGAAACTCACGCGCGCACGACGCATAGCAGCAACAATCTCGATGCGATTTGCTGGTCTCGGCACGTCCAGGGTACCGATGTACTGTAACAAAACAGAATTTGTTAATAATTTAAAAATACAACCAACAAATACCCAATAACAAAATACATCTCTTAAAAAAAGTTACAAGTGTTCAAATTTTAGATACATCAGGCACAAGATAAGCGGACTTTTATTACTCTTGACGAGGTATGCGATACATAGCTACAGATATATTTAACTACTGTACCTGTACAAAAACAAATTGCATATTCACTCGCTTTTATGCAACAAAAAATGCAAGCAATAGTGCGATAGGCATAAAATAGTAATTACAAAAGTCAATCAACGCAACGTCCCGTACATCAGGAGTTAGGGAGTAAAGTGACCACAAAATTGAATAACGGTCTAAAGTAATTAAACGGTTCCAGTGTCAATAGACATGAGGAACAAATTGAGGGAGAAATGAAGTGACGTCGTTGCTTTGGTTCACCGCAAAATGGTTTATAACATGTGTTAAAATAACATACTAGGATCGATTTTCAATTAACAAGACCTCTTGTCATCTGAGAATCAATTTAACGGAGCTACAATTCAATTAAAAACAAACACTTACATTTTTTTTTTTATCAAATTATTTTGTATCCCTCTAATATGTCTTTGTTATTAAGGAAGAAATTTCAAATTTTAATTCTAATTTTCCCAATAAAATAAACGTAAATAATTGTTTTCAATGTAGGTTGCTCATTTTCTTTCTCATTTTCTTGATAGTCCAAAGTTCATATTTGGAGTGTAGACCGTTCTGCCTATTAGATGTAATTTAAATTTTTTCTTAGTGTTCCTGATTTCATTGAAAATTCCCGAGATCCCTTTTACAAATGAAATTATTTATATTAAATAGTATCCATTTTAGTGGAAATAAATTGTGTTAGATGTAAAAAGTATTTCATGAAAGTAGATTGAAAATTCCAGTTACATCTGTTGAAATGTAACTTTTTCATAATGAAGCTACAATTCTTTTTATTTAAATGGAACAATTCTGTGGTACGGTATGGTAATATTAAATTTTTAATTAGTCTAAATAATTGCAGGATTTACACGTGACTTCTACAATAAATAGGACTCCAACTTAATATTCTGTGTAGATATCGTCGAGGGAGTAGCTTGTCTTACTTATGTACCATATGTTATGCTTAGATATCACCAAAGCATGTAATTACTCCATTAGTATTGGGTCAAGATGTTAACTCAATTTGCTCTGGTATGCCAACCACATGCCGATGGAGCGACGGTCACTATTATATGTTTATTAGATAACATTCAATATTCCGTGTAATTGTTTCATTAAATTTTAATTAAAAAAATAAATAAGTGTAGGCCAATAATCATTGTATTTATTAAAAAGTTAATTTCTAGTTCTACTAGATATTTTCGAATTTTAATAGCGTATGCAACCAAAAAATTCGTGACCGTGACCCTGTTTGGTGCAAAGTGACAACCCTCCCAGTGTATGGGACGTTTGCATCGATTTCCGCGTGTAGGAAATCGATTTCCGTTGCTGAAATAATAATTATTTGCTGTTTTAGTTGGTGTTTTTGATTTCTATGTGTAAATTATTAACCTAAGTACTTGTGCATACAATAAATTCTAAATACAACTTCTAACTACAATTTTTATGATGAAATAATAATGAATTTCCTTTAGTCTAGGATAATCGAATAATAATTATATCATTGTTGTATTCTATATAAAAGTTATGATATATACTGGAATCGTCGCTGCTTAGGGAAGCCAACAAAACACATCGAAGGAGTAGATATGTCCCATATCCTTTCCCACCACGAAGATTAGTAGGAAGCCATACTTACACGGATATTGCTACGCTGAATAGGAACAAATTAATGCACGTATTAATCCCATTAATTGAATTTAGACAGCTTGAATGGGTTTATAACGTTCGCTATTATCATATTAGTACTGTATATTCTCCTGACTGAATATCTCAAAGGTGTTACAGAACTAAAAAGCAAGGAATTTCAGGTTTTTGGTGATTACTTGTAGCCTAGATCAGTTAAATACTAATTTATGATATTCTGGAAGACAAAGTGTAGTTTGATTTTATTTTATACCATTCTTGAAGTGAACATCTACTTAAAGTTGTAGTAGAAATTAATTTCAAGTCGGAAAACGGTATAATACTTAATTAATATTTACACGGGAGCTCGGGGCGGACAAAACTTTACGCTATGCTTGATGTCACTAAGAAATTCCACTTAGTTTTGCTGCTAACTTTATTCCTTGTTTATGATTTATTCATTTTACGTAATTTTATTTTGTTACAGTAATACCATCGACCATATTAAGGGCCATATAAAGAAATATCTTAATTTGTTCCCTTATCTAACAGTGCCGTCCTATGTAAGTAATCTGAGCCTCTATCATCCAGTGGTGGGACAGGCCCTTAGTAATCTTTAAAAATCCGTGATTTATTTTATATTCCAGGAATAAAAATGTAGTAAGTATTTTTAATATGTTATCTCATGCAACAATTCAGTCATAAATTAAATTAAAACTAGTATTAACTTGAAATAACTGTGATTTTACTACTGTTAATGAAGGAGTTAACAGCTGAGTTCGGTTAGCACAAAAACTTCTAAATTTAGTTATTCCAAGCTTTCATTTGAGCGGAATTGAAATGAAATAGTTCGAAGCGGAGCAATCGTCGAAAATGAATCCAGGTGTTCCATTCAGCGCTGCAGCGCTGTTGTTAATAGCATTTAAATTCAGTATCAATTCGAAAGCGCTTTTTGAAATGTTTGAATTGAATTGTAAATGTTCGCTGTTTACAAGCGTAATGAACGGTGCGAAGTAATTCACGCACTGGTCGTAATAAAGGTAAATCTTTAGTAATATACAGGCATAATTAGTTTTCTTAGATTCATGCAATCATGATAAATTTGTCAATAAAAGAGCAAATTTTCTTATATCAAGCTAAGATAATGTGCAAGTAATAACTTGTTATGGGTCATTTTTTATTCCATCCTGGCGACTGGAATATTTTTATTCTGTCAAATTAGTGTTTTAGGAAAAAAGTTAAAGTACGTATTAAAACCAAAGGACAACATTTTTAGAAATATTTTCCTATAAATTTCGGATGTTTGTTACATTGCGGTTCAAAGGGAACTTTTTTAATTCCGCAGTCGAGTTTGCATAAACTGTTTACACCGGAGTTCGGAGTTTAACACTTCGTTTTCAATGGTACTTTTAAAATTTAGAATAACGAATGTACGTATAAATTACTATAAAAGTTAAATATTTTTAACCGACTTCAGTGTAGTGATGTGGGAGGTTTATTTTTATTACAACAGATGGCACTAGTTTACGTAAATCAATAATTTAACGTTTCTTGACGCAGTTAGGTTGGCAGTATTTTAAATCACAATTAGAATAAAATCCTAGAATATGAAATAATTCGTAGATCTAGTGAATGCTTTTGTAAATATTATGAGTATTGAGATATATCTCGTCGTCGTTTACGACGGTCTATCCCAACGATAAAAATTTATTACAATCTTTAAACTCAGCGACGAATAACTTACGGATTGAAGATATCAGTATATTTTGTGCAAAAAAAATCCAAGTAATCATCTAATTCGATTTCGATTGAATTATTTTTTCGTATAAATTCTAGGGCTGTAAAAAGACTTTTCAACACCTATAATCTATTGGCTATTAATTATTATTATTATTATTAATTATTATTATTATTATTTCCATATATCTTTATTTCTTACTCTCTAT
>DVQG01001571.1:0-10481 GCA_018231605.1 Papilio ambrax
ATGATGTTTTTTGTTAAAAATACGTTTTAATTAATACTTTTAATGTTTTTAGGTTTGTAATCATCCAGAACTATTCGAAAGGCGTGATGTAAGGTCGCCATTTGCGATGCAAGTCGACGACTACCACATGCCTAAGTTAATCGCAGAGGATGGTATATTACTGCACAGTGTGCCGTCCACTCGACACTTGTTGTACAACAAGTTGTCGATACTGACCCCGCAGTATGTACACACGAGTATGGACAATGGAAACTGTTTCAGTTTTACAAGATTTATTGATGTATCGCCTATGGAGTTGTACAGGATTATGCTGTGTGGATGGTTGTTAGCGTAAGTGGACTTTTTTATAGTTTTTACAATGGGAAAGCTAAGGAATGAGTCAATTAATACCAATTTGCTGGTAGAGTTTTAAAGGTTTTTTTTATAGTAAAAGATGGCAAAGTGAGCGGCTTTGAATTCGCAAAAATAGCGAAGTGACGCTAGACGCACAGAAAAAGGATATTTCCCTTTACTATATGTTTCCTCTGTCAAATCGCACCCTTCCTTTCATAGGAGAAAAGGGTGTGGAGGTGACTAAAATTTGTCCTTCAGACGCAAATTAATCTTTCCATTTCTATTATTGATTTACATTTTTTTTATAAATGAAATTATTCTAACATCTATATTTAAACAGAATGAAATTGTAAAGAATAAAAAAAATGGTATTTTAACATCAAATAATAAGATATTTATTTTTAGGATACAGCATTTAGAGCAATGTCAAGAGAAATACGAGAAATTACGTCACAGACGGCAATGGTGGCGGAATTATACTGACAGTTGTATAAAACAGGAATATGAACATATAGACATACCACCAAATTATTACAATAATACAGATATTAAAGATATGTTACTTGTATGTCCTGACGCTGATATATTGAAGCAAAGGAAACATGATAGTTTATTATGGAATGATTTATTATTCACAGATCCACGGTGGGTTGAAGGTAAGACAATACAAAAGTATTAAAACTTAGTAATATTGTGGATGGATGGATGTTTGTAACTACGTATGTCTGGAATTACGAAACGAAACTTCCACTTAAACTGTGGTAGAGCCCGCTTTAACATCTTCGCACGAATAGGTCGGCTCGCCCGGTGAAATACCACAACCATACAGAAGATAGGCGAGAAGTAGACGTAATTCGCGTTTTATCTGATGAGTGTGAGTTTCGAAGGTCTAGATTTGGTATCTTTTCCTCCCCATTCATTTCTTATAAGATAAGAGTGGGAGGGGAAAATGGATTTGACGGCTGAGGAGACGCATAGGGTGGATACATCATTATTATGTGTGTCTCCTCCGTTAGTTAAGGGTAGGCAACGGATCAGCGATTGCGGATGTATATGGACAGCGGTCGGTTAGCTTTTTCGTGGGTAATTTAGGTGGGCGCTCGCTCGCTTACCACTTTTTCATCTAAAAAAAACTTTAAATCAAGCGTCTTTTTGATTTAGTCAACGGCGCTGGTCCGCAAATGTTAGACTTTCTTTGGGCTTTGCAAAATTAGGCCATTTTGAGGTTTCTTAATTTTACGTTTATAGGATAAATAGTAACCAAAATGTCGGCTTTGGAGAAGTTCAAGAGGCGACTGGTGCGGGATATCGCACGTCGTCAGTATGTGGAAAGTCAGCCGGAAAATGAGATGTGGGATCAGCTGAAGACTGAGTATGGCTGTGATTGTTTTTTGTTATGGTGAGTATCCTAAGGTTTATAGTGTTCGTATCGTACGGTGAAACAAGTGAACAACTGCAATGCAATAAGACATTTAAAGGTTCCAGTCCAAACTCTTAACCATAGACAATCTGCACTTTACTCTAAAACTTGAAAATGTTTTTGATCATAGACACTTTCTCATAACTATTAACTTTATGTCTATTCTCCTATTCTTTTCCTCTAATATAATAAAACGTAAACACACTTCTTTGTTACGTATAATGTCAGAAATCACAGCATATTTTATTTTAATGAAACACCCTACACTGGCGACATGCTTTAGGCTGTATATTTTAACGCTTAGGGGGTAAATAAATTGGAAAAAAAGTGTCATACGAGAAAGGGATAAAAACTACAAACCAATTTATCACAATATAAATAATACTTATGTAATTGACATGTCTCTATTTACTTAATTTAGTAACAAATCGAAAGAAATATTAGGTCAAATACTTTTAATTTGTTATGATTTTTTTTTCAATGTATTCCAGGCAACATATGAAAGTGTTAACTTCAAAGAAACTAAAGAGATTGCTCGCTGCCGATGATCGTGTAGAGCGTATCACGCAGGTGGCTCGGATGACATCAACCGACTGGCTTACCTTCGACCTGGTCCTTGTACACCAAGATGTCGATGTTATTGGAGAGGTATGATAATTGATGCGCTTTAGCTATAAAATGGACGCGATGGCAGACTTTTATACTGCTTCTTTGCATAAATACACGACATTTACTACCACTGAAAGTCATTAAATTGTCTTTCTTTATTGTAATTTTAAGAAATCTACTTTTGGTGCATATATTCAATTGTACTCAAATCATTGGCTTTTATAAATGGACGGGCTGCGCTGTTTTCTGTCCATTTGGTGTTTGCCATTTTGGCGCTGGTGGTTACGATTGGTCGTGGTGAATATTAACGACAAAAGGCGCGTTTAAATTGGAATGAAGTAAATACATTTCCTAATCGCCTATCCAATTATACAGATCAGTGAGGTTTATAGTTTCGAATTGTATCGTTCAATTCGTATAACTATCCTGGGAATCTAGGACAGGGGTGACGAACCACTGGCATGCGTGCCATAAATGGTACAGGACAATATTTTGGGCACTCAATAATAATAAAAACACTACGAAAAACTAATGAAATGGTGAACCATGGAATTGACTTAATAAACACAGTCAAAATTATTCGATGGCCTGTAAGACTGCATTAAACATTTCTTTAAAAAAAATTTTTTTCAGTAGTCACACAATATCAATGTGTATTTACAGGGGCTGATACAAAGCGGTAAACCAGAGTCCCAGGTCCTACAGCTGTTGTTTGATATGGTTATTATGTACTGTATAGAAGATTGTTCAGGAGACAGATTAATTGGGAAGTGGGCCGCTTTGACACGTGTATACAATTCAGGGTATGTAACAGTCTTGTGTAACAGAGGGTATGTCACAAATACGTGACAGTTGGAAGAATTTATGTGACGTCATCTACAAAATAAATTGTACGTGATCATAGAGACTATGATCTACAAATATGCCAATTTTCATCAAAATCAGTTCAACAGTTTAGGTATCTCCTAAATTGTTGAACAAACATCCGTTCATCTAAACTTTCACGTTTATGATGTTAGTAAGATTTGTAATGTGTATCCAACTGCCACACTCTGGATCAAAAAATCCTTTAATCACTATTTAAATTGCGAGTGTGGCAGTAACTATCCTTCAAAATTAAATGTGTAAGGGCCTGTCCCACCAAATTCTAAACTGTCTGATAACAATACAATATGTAAAATATATGATGGAATTATCGGATGTTGTTACCTTATCTGACAGTGACGTCATTTTTAAGCTATCTGAACCTCTATCAGCCAGTGGTGGGACAGTTAAATTTCATTAAAATTTTGAAGATTGTATGCTAGTGACCGATTCAGTATTCGGCTCAAGCAACGATATGGTCCGAGTTCATAAAGTATTTGTACTTATGAAATATATTTACAATGTACTTAGAACAGTACAAATATAAAATGGAGCTTGTTGAGATGTGAGCATTCGGTAGCGACGTACACGAGCAGTCAACATCTGCGAATAGTTTAAGCTTATGGTTAATTTCAGGTTCCGATGCAATGTAAATTTACAATTTGTAAACTACATTACTAAAGATAAAATGTTAAATGGCAAATCTATAAAAAATACTTGTGTTATCATGTTGTAAAGATTAGTTTTATTATGAAAATATGTATAATTTGGGAACGTCATTTATTTAGAACTGTAACCTATTAGTTATGCAACTCCACAAATAAAAGGAATGTTATTCCTTCATTAATTTTATGAGTTTTTGATTTTTCGTTTGCAATCAAGGTAAAGGCGCAACTGTATAGCTACTGGCAGTTTTTTCTCCAAAACTGACTTTGTCTCTTGTAATTTATGGACTTTAAGAAGTCGGCTCGGCCAAGGCGTGTTGTGTAAAAATATACAATAATAGACATATTATTTTATAAATATTAATTGCAGTTCTTATTTATTTCATTCCAACTGTATTGAGAATTAATTTTTGACCCATCATATCTCATTGTATTAAAAGCGACATCTGGTATATTTTTATATAAAAATTTTCAATTGTTTGTTTTATTGTTAGAAAGTACATAATAAATCTATTAAAACAGGGAAATGGCTCGTCAACTCCGCACCAAAATATACTACTACTAAGTACTTCCTGTATTGTAGAATCATTTATTTTAGTTTTAATATTAATGATAAAAAATATAAACCTGACCATATTCCTATGAAAATACAAATCGAATTCACTGTACTGTTAAAAAAATAAAATCTTGTAAAATCCGTAATTTGTCTACAGAGATTGTTTTGAAATGGAGAATATCAAAAAACTTTTATGACTTGTTCGTTCGTAGATTTATAATTTAAAATGAATCCTTAATGTAATAGTGTAATGAATTTGAAATAAGATGTGAGAATATCAAGTTGGTCGAATACATATATATTTTGTAGGAAATAATTGTTGAGAAAAGCCATTTCACACCGCACTGTTGAGTTCAACAAACGTTGGCCCTCCAGCTTTATTTAGGACATTCTTCGATTATATTATTTGCAGTTAAGTAAACAAAAAACAAAGTTTGTAATAAAAATTTATACAAAACAATAGCGTGTTTTATTTGCAATCTGCCTTATCTTATAAGACAAAACGAGCATTCCAATGTAATGTACAATCAGAGAATTTATCAGTGCTCTACCTTAAAGCTAGTTGTTTAAACAATTTGTATGCATTGGACCAATAGGACTCAGCTTTTATATGGGACGAGGATACAGACTGCGAGAGTTACATAAATAAAAGACAAACATTTATACTAATTAAAAGTTTAATGACAGGAAAATAATGTGATAAAAATATTTAGTATAGAATATTTCTTAAGAAATACATAATTTCACAAATACACAAATTTCTCAAATAAAAAACAATGTTGATTAATGTTTAAAATAATATGGGAATGCTTTAAATAAATAATTTGATGGTGAAGCGATGCAATATCATTTATAAAAACGATGCATTTTATTTTGTTTATAAAAGTCTTAAACACGATTGATCTAATATCGATCTTTTACAATTATTTACAATCTGAAATCGAGATGATATTGCACATTATAACACTTAAAATTAGATTGCTTGATATACAACATTCGGACATATCCAGAAATTATTTATAACCTAACCAATAACATAAAAACCCTGTAGAGCGTTTCAGATTTGAATCACCTTTTAATGTGTACAAAAAAATTAGTTCCATATTATTTTTTAATATGGCAGGATTTCTATATTTCTGGTCAGGTTTTATTTTCATTACTTCAACGCGTACCGAAAACGATGGCTACATACAAACTACACTTGACAACGACACAAACAGTAGAGGCAACATTTCACAGTACAAATATTTCAGAAGCTACTTTACATTTCACATTGTATATTCGTCTATTTTGTTTTTAAATTCGTATAAATAAATGATATGATGAGATTTCAATTTTATACAACTTCACGGAAATATAAAGTTTATTCGATTACAATATGTAAATCAATTATATTTCATCATTCCCTTGATCATGATAATAGCAACGCACACTTGTATAACTTTATTCAATTCCGGTTTAATTCTTAATATAAAAACAGCTAAATAAGAATTACATGATTTAACGATGTCCATACCGTACTAATTATTTTTAAATTAAATACTCTACAATATTTATCAACCTGTGACGAATCATTACAAAACCATCATTAAATCCTTATAGTGACATAGAATTTTCCTACAAAAACGTTACAGTTACAAAATTATTTGATTTATCATTAATAATACAACATAAGTTTTTAAACTTCAGAAAACGTTTGGATGCTTTAAAAACGGTTGAACATTGTTCTACAATAAAGTATTAATTTCTATTACGCCTACTGTTCACACCATCTAAGCTCGAGTAGCCGTTACCTTCTTACACTTCGTGACGTCACTCTACATGCTACAAACATTATAAAAATTATACTATACTAACTACATAACACGCACGAATTCAAACGGCTCATTCAAACTGCAAGCGCTTAGTAACCAAGTCGCCGTCCTGAGGGAGATGTTTGCAAGAACACTTGCAAATAATTCAATATGAAATTAAATGTAAACATAAAAAACGTATGATTTTCTTCTCAATTAAACAGATTCTACACATAAAGACTGAAGTTTTTTTTTATTTCTGACCCAAATAACATCCACATGACCAAAGCTTACATTCAGAATGTTAGAGATTCCATAAAAACTTAGTATTTTAATAAAAATTCAATAATTTCACAGTGATTTTGTTTACATAAAATTTGATATTAAAACACACATCTTGTATCGCATACTAAAATATCTAGGAACTTACAAATAGGTAGACAGCCGGCAGCTTGCACTATTGTCTGAATTCACTTACGATATTGAAAACGAATACGGCCTTAACCCTGTTCATACCATTACATATGTATGTACAATTTAATATACTATTTCAGTAATTCCCATTGCACAAAACATGTTTTTATACAGATACAATGTGCAATGGGAAGAAGAGTACGATATACGCCGTGAATTCGTGCGCGCCCGCAAAGGTAAAGCTTGTTACAATAGCTAGTACACATTGAGTTATGTTTAACTGCACAAGATACTAGGAACAAAACATTTGCCATACACGTAACTATGAAAAATAATTAACTGAGAATGTTTTGCCTAATTTAATAGGCTATAGCAATTATTTTAGACTAGCTTTCGTCAGCGACTCCGTCCGCATGGAATTAAGAAAAAGAATAGTAAGTAGCCTATGTGTTTTTCCAGATTATCCTCTACATCTGTGCCGAATTTCATCGATATCCGTTCAGCAGTTTAGGCTACAAACTCTAATACACATCCATCCATCTAAACTTTCGTATTTATAATATTAGTATGAAGTATGATTATTTTAATTATAGACTTCAAAAAGGAGGTTCTCAATTAGATTGGTACTTTTAATTCTTGTAGTAAAGATCGATTTTCCGTAACTTCAGGAATATACGAATATTACTCATGTATATGTTATATTAGAAATCAATTAGATTTTAAGTGTGAGGTTTCTTATGTTAATATTTGTTAGGATTTGTACGATGTGCAGTTAAACGTACGCAAGTGGAGTAAGGCGCCGTGTGGTGTCAGCAGTATTAACCTACGTTATATATACGTACAAAACGGGTCAGGCACGATGTGGCATCACCAAACTACACAACTCCCGCTACAACTAAATGCACAACTATATTTGGTAACTTAACCTAACCAACCGACAACCGACAACCGCACCCATTATTGAGATTATCCAAACGACCGAATAAAAAATACATCTCTTAGCAGCTAAATAATTACATAAAATGTGCTTAATACAAAAGAAATTAACTTAAATCTCTACTAAAAATAAATATTTCAATAATGAACTCTAAATGTCAATAAAAATTAAATGTTTTCGAAAATATCTCAAGATTGCATAAAACATTATACTTAAGAAAATGATAAATCCTACGTACATTCGAAAAAAAGACTCATCAAAAATGTAACAATGATTAACACTTACCTCTATGTACAAAATGTTTGACTTTTATACCTTTGATGTCTAAATTGAGTTACAAAATTACATTAGAACCAAAATATGTGTAAAACTCTGTAGATATTGTCTTATAAATAATGTTAGATCACATGTCAGCTTCAATCCATTACATATGTTTAAAATATAGCTCTATAACACGGTGTAAAGTCACTTTGGTACATAAAACTAACTTCATAGCCTTAACTAGGGGCAAGGTGACTGACCTCGCCTTCTGCGACGCGAGGGGCCATGGGGTGTGAGGGCACAAGTTCATTCCCTTGCAGCAGTTGGGGGCACTAGTTCATCCACTTGCGGCAGTTGGGGGCACTAGTTCATCCACTTGCGGCAGTTGGGGGCACCGCACATGCACATTATCTTATGCGCGTCGTCCTCGATGTCGAACTTGTAGTCGTACGCCAGCTGCGCAAACAAATATTATCTATATAAAACAGACTCCGGAAATACATGATGAATATTATGTAATTGGTATGGATTATGTATTTGTTTTTTTCAATTATGTATCAGGTATAGATTGGGGGCATTAAGTCTTGTGCTACATGTCAGTTGTGTACCTCCTCCCCGCGCGCGATGCGTCGCTTGGCAAAGATGATGATGCGCAGGTGGCGGTCCAGCTCGACGGTCTCTGCGACGCAGTTGGGCTGGCAGGAGTGGTTGATGTAGCGCGCCAGCCCGCCGCTCAGCGTCGCGTCCACCACGCGCCGCTCGTCCAGCCGGAACATGTAGATGCCGCGGTTCTACACATACATACGACGTGAAATAAACCAGACCAACGTCAGACTCCTAAAATTAAAAATACAAATCCCTTTCGAAGTTAACACGTCGAAATGAAATGTAATCAGTTCTAAAGTAAGGTATTTAAAATAAACTGGTCATTAAAACTTTAGTTACCTTGGCCTCGTATTTCTTTTCACGCATTTCAGACAACTCTGATCGGATAATCTCTCCGATATATTCGATGACCATCGTGTGCTTCTCCAAGTCTCTAGCGGCATACAGTCCTAAACCCTGGATTTTAGACCTGTAAATAATTCAACCATTTAACAAATCATACATCCTGTGATTTTTTTTTATAATAAAGGGGGGCAAACGAGCGGCGAGAACATCGAGGTGGTCAGCGACGCCCGTGGACATCCGCAACACCAGAGGAACTACAGATGCGTTGCCGGCCTTTGAGGAAATGATAGGCTTGCTTCTTGAAGTACCCAAAGTGTATTTGGAAATACCGCCGATGACAGACCGTTCCACAATGTGCGGGGCAGAAAGTGAATTATCATTTATAATAACTTATAAAAATTAATATAATCTTACTAAAATTTCCTGTTCATATTTTTTAAGACATAATACAAACTTCATTAAGATAACTTAGGACCCCTACATACAATAAAATCGGATTTTTTTCATTACAACAAGTAAATACGCATTAGACATGGAGTTGTGAAAACCATAGCAACTACTACGTAGTACGTTTGTCAATTTACTTTTAATTTTACGACAACTTGATTTCGTAATTCAACAAATAAAGTAATTACAAGTATTTCAAATTCCATATAAAGTTAACATAATTTCGTTATAAGGAAACGTGAAGTTACAATAATTTCTAACAAATAATTTTCAACTGTCGATTCTTGGATTAACGTTTTTGTGTTAGCAAAGTTCAAAGAAAGTTATGTGTTAATACTAAAGTCTCAAATACAAAGACGTTATGTTAACATAACTTACGACTTGTTCTTAAGTGGAATTTCTTCAACATGTATATTTTAGATCGACATTAATTTCAGTTGAAATATTATATAAAGTTTGTTAAAAGCTTTTTATTACGGACATTGATTTTCCTTAAATAGAAGAGACCAAGAGAAGAGAAAAGATGAGAAAATTATGACTCTTTTTACTGATAATCTCTAACACCTCTACACCTATTTCAATATATAACTGTGAATCGAAATTATTATATCTGTATTTCGTAAGGAAATATCAGGGAAGGACAATGTTCTAATGTAAGAGTAGATGTTACGAGATGAAACATGCTTAGTGCTCGCTAATTTCTCCTTAACACTTCTCAGTGTTAAATAACCTAAAACATTTAAAAAGTTATGTTACAGGTATTGATTTTAACAGGTTATAAGTCTGTAATTCATTCATCCTGTTCCACATATAACTTTCAACCGCTTCAGTTGAGTTATTCTCTTATCTTTTTACCCCGAAACCTTAACGTTCGTACAAAGTTAGAATGATATAAAAAGGAAATATATTAAAGCAATAAATATACGGTCCGGTACAAGCCCGGGTCAGCTCCGATAATAAACAGGGTCGGACAGGGGAAAAAGAAATATTATTCTTACGATGGACAGCCGGGACGTTGTTAGCTCAATGCTAATTCGAATTAACATAATTTTCTGTCAAATAAAGCATAACTTTTTAACGCAAGCTTCATTTAAAGTTCAAAATTAAGTGTAAAAAGATTTTTCAGAGTAATGAATTTAGTTACTTTTTATGAAATAATTCAATGTACACTTAAATGAGAGCGTCGGTGGCTCAGTGCTTTAAACACTTGACTTGTAATTTACAGGTCTTG
>DVQG01001572.1:0-10480 GCA_018231605.1 Papilio ambrax
TAATACAGAAAATAAACCGGTTACTAAAACAAGCTATTTTATTAACTAAGGGTAAAATATGTGATGACGTCTTAATGAAAAGACCAAGTTTAAATATTTTCCGTAGGGCCAATCAGCCTACCGATCCATCGATCTATTAAAAATTTTTTGTTCTGCTTTCTTTTGAAGCGAATTGTTTTAGATTTGTTTCAGTATTCGGCCTTTACTGTATATTTTATTTTCTCTGTTTTAATGATGATAAGTCGAAACAGATATGAGTGAAAAATGATTGTGTTTAAATGTTTTTAATATTATTATACAAAATGTCAAGAACTTCTCATTGATGCTTCAAAGGTTTCAAATTGCACCTATTTAAGTTGTGAGTATGTAATTTTAAGTTTAAGTGCCAATTAAGCGATTACTTTATAACTTTATACTCTTTTAAGATTGTATCACGACCAAAGCGCAATTTATGAACATGGAAAGTACCGGTATTATTGCGAGGGGTGATTTAGACTCAATAACATAATAGCAACCATGAAATTAACATAACTGCACCTTTTTTCAGGCTACCCTACTTTGTAATTTAATAGTACATTTCAAAATTGAGTTATAAAATGGCTACGATAAAAAACTTTAATTTGAAAATACCTTTCTTTACCTTACTGTTACATAGAAATCGAAACATATAATTGTAAGATCATTTTAAAATTGTTTCTTGCTTAAGTTTTTATAAAGCAATTAAATTGGATTTAAATCCTAAATCCGAAAATCACATGCCAGTTGGCACACATACATGCAAACTACTAACACGTGTCAGCTAAAGACTTGTGAAGACGCTTATCGTCATCCCAGTGGCTTGAAGGTAACTAGTATGATATTTGGATTTGTAACAGAAAATACGAAGCTTAACTATGACGTCTCATCGCGTACGATCTAGTGAACAATTTTCTATATCCTGGGAGATATTGGCAAGTGCCAGGTATGCCAGCTTCTATCCGGGACGGGTTGAAACCCAACTACGCTTGGCTTAGGTCATGCGGTCTAGTGTTCCCGTGACCTAGCCATCGGCGGACAGGAGGAACACCGCTGGGTTTTTAGTGGGTATTCCGGCCATTTTCCATCTTCTTGGCCGGCGAGTCCCACATACCCCCCCTGGTAACAGGGGGGATGCGTAAATGCATTTTCCCAGCAAAAAAAAAAAGGGGTCGGTACCTGGTCTATACCAGTTTGGGAATCTGCATTAAATTAATGCCTTTATAGATGTGTTATGACAAATTGAATTATGTATGCACAAATTTGAAAAAAACTTTTTTTTCCCCTTTCTATATTCAATTTAATACCCGTTTCAATTTATTGTATTTGAAAACAAAAACACATTTAAAGGTTCATGGAGTAGCAATTTAATTAGTAATTTGTTCCCTTAAAGGCCTTTAATGGAACAGTTCTCTTTGTATTGTGGATTATGAGCAATAGATCATTTAATACTAGGCCATTTTTCTATAACAAAAAGTAAAAAACAAATGTCCAAAGAACAAAAAATGTTGTTGATTTTTTTTTTGGTATCAGGAATCTTTGAAAAATTTTTGTTTTCTAGAAGTTAGCGTTATATGGGGTAAAGACGCCTATTGGTAGAATTACTTGCCTGTTGCGAAATAGCGTTGAACATTCGTCTTGACGTTATCGCGTAAAAATGTCCTGTAACTGTTGTTTTTTTCTTTTACTTTTTTTTAAATCTCCAACTTACAACACATATATTTTCAGATACGTATTTTTTCGTAGGAACCATTTAAATGATTAACTTTAAAAATATATGCTCAAAGAAATATTAACGTATCTAGCAAGAAAAATGCCTAAATTAACAAAATTCCGTAACAACAAAAGATGTTTTTGATTTATTTTTTGTATGTATTTAATTGACTTTAATTTTTCTATTTGGATATACGTTTTATGTTTTTTTTGTAAATTGCTGAAACTTAACAAGGGATCATCTTAAAATGAGTTTCAGTTTAGTTAAAAAAAATACTCAGTGGAATCCAGACTTGAACTGGGGTCTAACTACTCAATATTAGGGTTAAAACTCAACCCATAAATCGCACTAGGCTACAATCGATTTCATTTTAATATCAGCCTGTTACCTTTGAACTGATGTTCAAGTTAGAAAACATAAAGGAGCATATCATGAAAATATATTATAAAAAAAATGTCTTTTTCATTTTTTTACTATTTACGCCCTTTAGTAAAAAACACAGTAAAAGGTACACTTATACGTTTTGTATAATTTAATGTTAAAAATCAGGCTTTTCAGGGTTAAATAGGGTTAATTTGTCCTTCAAATTGATAAGTTCGCTTGCATTATGGTGCTTATTAATGACTTCACTATACTTTTATCGCACTAAACTAACTAAGTTACAACCGAATATATAAACAATTATATATATAGCGCTAAAAGAACGTACTATTTTTCTAAAAAATCTACTCAAGTTTAGTATCTCTACGCGAGATTTTGATTTTAGTGATGAAAATTTTTTTTTTTTTTACAAAAATTTCGTCTAATTGAGGTTGTAAATCTACACTTGAATGTTATAGTTGATATTTGTTAAGAAGTTTTGTTACTGTCTAAGTTACCCATTTTAGTCCTAAGATTGTAACAAGTTATGTGCCATGTTTTGTCTTTAAGCTGGAATTTATAGTTACAAATATATGAAAACGCTCAACTATCTATAACTTTTGGAAAATGTAAAAAATCTTAAGATTTACGAATTTTTTTCAGGCAATTTATATGTAAAAAAAATATTTTTTAAATATGTAAAAAATGTTTAAAAAAAATCTATATTGTTTAATGTACTTAACAAGGTTAAAAACGAATTAAAGTCCCGTTTCATTGTATCATAATATTTAAAAAGAAATATTATATTATAATAAGTATTTACAAGTCTGCATTCATTAAAAGAATATTTTTTCTGACATGTATAACCAAAAAATATTTTATATCTTGTAAGATAATTGGTTAAAGTTCCCTCAATATGACTAGAAAAAATAGAAGTCTAAGAGAAAAATCATCACCAGCTCCCCCACTAAGGCTCGTAGCCTACCCTAAGGTATACTAACTTTGAATTTCTTCACCTATATTCTATTGATGTTTCCCTTCACCTAAACATCAGGTTTCGAACCCTAGATCTGTGGATGTCAAGTGCTTAAACCCGAGCCATTGAGGCTCTTAGGAACATTTCATTAATGTTTCGATTAGCAAGTATTTTTTGCGATATAAGGGCCAGTCCCACTGGCTGATAGCTTAAAAATGTCACTATCAGAAGGTAACTAAAAATATTTCCAACATTTCTTTTATATTATCAGACAATTTATAATTTCAAGAAGCGAGCCTACAATTTCCTTAAAGGCCGGCAACGCATCTGTAGCTCCTCTGGTGTTGCATGTCCATGGGCGTCGTTGACCACCTTTGTGTTCCCGTCGCTCGTTTGCCCCCTTCTTATATATAAAAAAAAAAAAACAAATAACACTGCTTTAACATGTCGGTAATAAATTATTATTTACATAGAGAAAAAAATTAGAAGTAAATGTTTCTAAATGTAATTTTACTTCATTACATAAAATCAATGGCCTATTTATCTACGAACAACGAAAGGAATAATATCTGGCAACTCTAGGTCACTGTTAGAAAGGGACACATCGGACATGTCACATGTGTGTAGCTCTCTCACTCAGCTTCAATTTTATTTTGCGTGCAACTACTCTTACCCACTTGTCGTAAAGTTTTATTTTCTTTGTTCTAACTGCAAGATGTACAGATAGAACTCATTCCTGTTGTACGTAGTACTTATTATTTCCCTGATCTTATTTTACCCAATTAATTACGGTATGGAAGCTTCTACCGTATTTCACTATAACATGTTAAAATAAACTGAATTATTTTGTTATTATACGACCATAGGAATGATGACACATTAATGTTAAACATCAACTACATTTTGTTTTTTTTTCTTGGCTTAAAAAAAAAATTTAATTCACCATGTTTTCTTGGAACTAAAAATGTGTTGCAAATTGTTAACAATTTTTTCTTTCTATGAAAATGGCAGAATTTCAGAGCAAGTTAGGATATTTTGCTTGTTGGTAACCCTAAAAACTATAATACTCCCTACCCATGCTCCTACCTATACTGTCAATGTCAATGTCAAAAAACTGACATCCTTGATGGACTCTGTTTTTTAGACTGCCATAAGGTCCTTGTCGAACTAATTTATCGGACTATAAAAGTTTATCGGACTCTGTGACTGTTTAATCATACAATAGTCACGCGACGCGAATAATCTTTGTAGGATATCGCTATATCATAGATAAATTGTTATTGATGTTTCAATTGTTGACATTTAATTCATGTAGTTTTTAGTTTATATTGAACATTTTGTTATTTATAAACAGGTCCGGAAATGACTCTACCTCTACCAATACCACCGTGTGCCAAAAGAGATGGACTCAGTAGTTTAGGTTGTGAACGTTTTGAATATGCTAGTAGTATGGCTACTACATTATTGGCACCGGTAAAAACAGAACGAGAAATCCTTGAGCATTCCATGTCGGAAGATGATCCTAATGCTAATACCCAATTAATGAGTGAAAGAGGTAAACAACCGAGATGGGGTCCGCGACATCGAGGTGCTCAAGAGCTCGCCGAGTTATACAGTCCAGGTTGGTAACTATACAATTTATTAATCTTCCCTTTAGCAACCAATAGCGTATATTTTCTGTAGTATCTATGTAAACACCATATTTATTCAGTGTATGGTTTATTTTTGTATTCTTAATAACTATTGAGTTGGTAAAGTAGTGATGAGTGATGATGATGAGATTTTTTTAATATCGTGTTTGTTAATTTTTTAATTAGATTTTACTGAAGCTCTTCTTACTATTCAGAGAAATTATGACACATTTTGGAAACCTAATATTTAATAGATAATTATAATGTTTAAGAACATACCACTGAAGTATAAATGGTTTTATGGGCAAACAATATGTGGCTGCAGTTTAAAAACAAGACACCCTATGATAATGTCGATAAAACACTAACAAGTATTCTTTGTAAACAGGAAAGAGACTTCAGGAATGGGTGTGTGTCGTGTTTTGTTGCACATTAACTGTTTGTGCAGGGCTGCTCATGGCCCAATATGTCAGAGCAGATGCGTCACTATTCTTTGCAGCAATAGCAGGAGTGTTGACTGCAGACTTTGCCTCTGGCTTAGTGCATTGGGCAGCTGACACTTGGGGAGCTGTAGATTTACCTTTAATTGGCAAGGTATATGAAGTGAATAGAGAATAATCATACAAACCAATAACTTACCACATGTTTGCCATTTTCATAAATTTCATAAGCTAAATAATTTACAATGTTAGTAAGCTATACCTGTTATGTATGATCCCCACAAAATTTAACTTAAAAAGATTAATTCAAGAAATGTCACATGATATTTTAATTTACTGTTTGATACATTAGTACTTGAAGATTCTATAAACTTATCTCTAGATTAAAATTCTCATTAATCGGGTTCAAGGTTAAGAATATTGATGCAATTTAAATTTTTATAAAAGAGTTCCTAAAACCTTAATTATCATATGTTATCCAATATTAAGATAGAAATCATAGTTGCATATTGCCAGTTCCAAATTCGTTGGGTAAATTTTTTTTTACTAATCTCTTCTATTTCAATCTTTAGAATTGTGATTCATTGTGATGACTTCAATCTAGTTTCATATGAAAAAGGCAACAAAAGTATATACTGCTTTTTGCATTGCTTAGCATAATTTAATTCTGCACTCTTTGTAGATCTTTTAAAGTATTTTCAATAGTACATGCATGTGAAAAATCACACTTTGACTTTGGGTTTTATCAATATTTTGATTATACTTGTGAAAGTCATAACTTCTTTTTTTTTATAGTTCTTATTATAATTATTAGGGTTGTGTAACGCACATAATCACTTTCACTAACAGCTGTGTTTAAACTGTTAGTATAATAATTTTAAAGGAAAATTCTCTTCTTTATGTTACAAATATTTCTTTTCCTAATTTTAATAATTCCAACTTAGCTAAAATATTTGGTCTGAATCTTATCCTAACACAAACTTTAATTCTGTTTGTGTTTGATAATTGCTGTTTTTTAATAATTGTATATTTTCGATTTCATTTATAATAATAAAAGTTTCAAATACATTTTATTCTTTACTCGTACACGTAATCTCCTAGTGGTTTATGAACTTCATGTACACTCTTTTATGCTCATATAAACATTAATTTATATTTATTTAAATTGTTAGGTACTTTTCCGTTATCTAGGTGCAAATGAAAAACTTGTAATAAGTTATAATAGAATTTATTTATTACTTATACTTAACCTATATATAATTTTAAGATTCTTCACTTGCATCTGAATAACGAAGAGGTACCAAATAATTATGATTGCGTTCCTTCCGACAGTATTTGCGCCATATTTTTCTCATTCTCATGTAACGAAACGTGACGCGTTAAAGACGAATTCTTTTGTCAAATCCTCTCTGTTGTTTTTTTTTGTCTAATTAACATAACAATAACACCACTAAATTTTAATAAACTGGGGTATTTGCAAATGGCAAATTAAATAAACGTTATTGTATTAAGGTAATTTTTGTAAGAAACGGGATTTACCACAATTATCCGGTTTCTGCTACCAACGTTGCCCTATTAATTGATACGCTCGTTCTTCTCTCGAGATTGTTGATTGTTCTCAGTGTCTCAATGGTCTCTTTTATTACTGCAATATCATATAATACAAAAAAAGCTTGTTCTGTCTACTTCCTTATCAAGCTCCCTTCTTATAAAAAAGGAAACGCATTATAACTCTGTGATTGCTGTTTTCGAATGGCTAGTGCATGGTGGTGGACACATTACTACAGGTCACTAGTTAGTTATTTCTGGTACAAAAATAAAACTCCCATTTAATTAGTTGACGGTGTAATGTGTAAAATTAGTGAACGGGAATTGTAATTATTATCGGCATGCGTTGTATGTAATATACCTAAATGGGGAAGACATGTTAGTCTTTGTATTATATAGATAAAATATTTGGTAACCGGTATTGGTTACTCCTGTATAATAGGTTAGTATCTATTCGGTACCTTCTCGTAAAAAACTTGTTTTAGGCAACAGATTGCAAATAGTCTTACGAAAAGTGTTACGACCATTGGTAAAAGTGTGGTGGGAGAAGATACTCCAAAATATTTATAACAAAGCATATACTAACGATGTTATGGTTATAACAGCGTATGATACGATTGTCTCTTCTGCACGATAAATGAATATTTAGATTTATTGATACTGTAGTTAAGTAATATAACAGTAATTTAAGAAACTAACAATGACTATTTAAGCTGCAAAGATCACTTCAACTAGTTAGAATCTACAACTTGCAAAATGATGAAGCAACTAATTCTTGCATTCACCTTCGCACACTTGTAGATTTAAAATAGTTTTATTTTTCATGCCTTGTATGAAACGTAATGTGCATTCTCTTCGCCTGTTTCAATCTCTTTTAGCCTCGCTTTTTGGCTATGTTGACCAAAATTTCCAGTACATCAAATACATTATTTTTTATTATAGTTGTATATAGATTTAATTGCTTAGTAAAGTAACAATTTAGTAATCGAAAAGAACAATGTAAGCGGAGAAATATCCACGCTACTGAGTGTGATTCAATAGAGGGCAAATGTTGATAACGTTGAACGAGTCTGCTGAAAATGCTACAACTGAATAATATTATCGAAAGCTGTGTAATCTTAATTTGTCGTAATGTTAAACACTTGTCTCGCTTGTGTACAGGTATATTTCAATTGATATCTTTAACTTACAATGTCAATTATCTTTATGTACAGGTATATAGGAACAAATTATTATAATTTTACAAAACCGTTACGATGATAATAATGCGATTGCAGTAAAAAAAACTAGTAAGTAAAAAATTCAATAACATGTTCATTGTAAACTTTGAATGATTTTTTTTTCAGAACTTTTTAAGGCCATTTCGTGAACACCATATCGATCCTACATCAATTACGCGTCATGATTTTATAGAAACAAATGGCGATAACTTCGCCATAACAATACCTGTGCTGGCGAGGATTGTATGGCAGCTGCTAACGTACGAGCCCTATCTCATAGCACAACAATTCCACTGGATCTCCTATTGGTACCTATGCTGTATATTTGTCGCCATGACCAATCAGGTAAAATTCCTATCTTAACTTAATTACTTTAACAAATGTTAACTTGATATTTGAAATTATAACATTGAATAGGAACCGAGCGTGCCATTAATACCCCAGTAGGGAATAAGGGATTAAGCGCTATTCCCACCCTTGCCCTTATTCGGTTACGATGTCATGTCATGTATGTATTCTATACATCCTATAAAAAGTTATCATGAACACCGTAACATAAATTCGTTTATAATTCATAAGTTCTACGCGGCCGCATCAATAATAACCTTCAGTGGTTTACAAACGATCGATCAATATATTACAAGGAATGTATAACTGCGGTCTACCAACAATTGTAATAAGTATTGAATTGAATTTAGTTAGATAGGGATGTAAATGAAAGGACGATATAAAGGCGACTGCTTTATTTACTTAATAATGTGCCGCGGTTGGTTATTACTATTATGTTTTGGCATTATTAGTAAAGAATTGTAATTATTATTAGACGTAATGTTGAGAGCCGTTAAGCAAAAAAAAATGTGCTTGTTACTTAAATCTAATTTACCAATTGTTGATGATTCAAGTCGATCGTCGAATAGAGATATAGGAATGTAATTGGATATATAATAATTATTTTTGATCTATTACATATAATAATCCATCTTAACATACGCATCTCGGCCACATGTCGGCTACCCTATAGTGAAAATCCCGTCAAAATCGGCCCAGCCGTTTCGGAGATTAACCGGAACAAACGTGGCTTGCGTCAGACAGACTTAAGAAAATTAAATGCGATTTTCCTCATCAGCATCGCAAATACACCATCTTCCCGAAATCTGAAATTTTTCTTTTGATATTACAAACAGACATTTCAATATTCTTATATGTATAGATAAAAAAAGTGTTGTTCTATGTAACTGAACATCGGAATTAATTTAATTCAGCTTGGTTTTCAAGAAAAAGGTAAAGGTTTAAGGCATTAGCCGGTACGGCATTTTGGTCGGTTGATATTTTGATCACAATGAAAAATCCGTTGTTAATTTCCAGATTCACAAATGGTCACATACGTACTTTGGTCTCCCGTTGTGGGTGGTGTGCCTGCAAGAGTGGCACATAGTGCTACCTCGCCGCCACCACCGCATACATCATGTGGCGCCGCACGAGACTTACTTTTGTATCACCACGGGCTGGTTAAACTGGCCCCTGGAGAAGCTGCACTTCTGGTCGACATTGGAGGGCGTCATAGAGGCGCTCACCGGCTGCAAGCCCCGCGCAGACGACATGAAGTGGGCTCAGAAGCGCTCCTAGGACCGGTTGTTTCTCTTGTACCTTACTGCAGGCAACTTGTCCTCAACTACATATATTATAATTGTTACTGTTAATACCGAGCCTTAAATTTTGCTATGAAATATTTTAAAATTAAGTATAAAATGCTTTAAAATACATACATAGTTACGTTTTAGCTAAGTAATTTATTTAATTCATATTTTATTGTAGATGGAAAGAATTGAGTAATACTTTATTTACACAAATGGTGAAAAGGTAAATAAGCTAAATATAAATAAATTGCACAATAAATAAAATTTATGAATTTTTCATATGACGGATTATTTTATTTTACTTAATGTATATACGACACCCCCCCCCCCCCTATGTAACCACCTGCTTTATTTACCGGGCTAAACCTTGTCTTTTGCAACAAATTATAGATGGAGAAGAGAGACCTATAAGGCGCCATTTTCGTGAAGTTAACCCCCACTCTTATTTTTTTTACTTTATTTTATGCAAATCGTTTGAGAATCTTTTAAAGAAAGGAAATTTCGTTGCAGGGGTTCCTACTTTTTTGGAAAAATCAATTTTGTTGAATTGAAATTAGACCCACACTTATTTTTTCTGCAAATCGCTAGATAATCCTTTTTAACTGAATGAGAGAAAAGAAACATCATATAGTAAAGAATATTTAAATTTTGTAATCGATAATTTTCGAATACATCTTACTCGAATTCGGTGGAAAGTTAAATCGAACAAACATTCTTAAACGAGACAAACTATAGTTTGTCTAAATAAGATATAGTAAATTTGGATTAGCTTGACAATTCATTTCAAATTTAGTAAGGATGGTTGGGTAAATTCAGTCATAAATCTTATCGATTTTCGATTTTGACCGACTTCCCAAAAGAAGGAGGTACTCAATTCGTTTGTATTTTTTTTTTATGTGTGTTACGGCATAACTCCGCCGCTAGTGGACCGATTTTGAT
>DVQG01001573.1:0-10478 GCA_018231605.1 Papilio ambrax
GAGTTAATGAAAAATATTTTTATAGTAAATTTCATAAATTATAACAGTCGTTATTAGTTACAAAGTGTGGTTAAAATATTTGATATGTTTTTTGTCTTACATAAAAAGAAAGTAAATTTGATCTAGTTACCACATTGCAGTTGTCAGACGATCAGTTCAGTATTGTCAGTGTAAAAACATTGTATAAATAATAGATATTGAGATATAGAAAGAAGTGATTTCAAAATTAACCTTTTCCTTGTGATTTATTCTTCATAGCGCCCTTGTATTGTTGCAACCCTCTTATACTGTTATTTTATGTTATTCGATACTGCTAATAACAGCACCCCACACGGTCCCTACCATTTATTGTCTTCGAATATATCAACTATTGCATAAATATTATGATTTCTTTAGACGATTGTAATTTATTTTACATTAATTGCAATAACCGAATTGTAATTAGGTTATATCGATGTTTTTCTTTTATTTTCAACTTGTATTTGTCTCTCGTTTTTGTTTCTGAAATAATAAATACATGTGTTGTAACTTATCATAGTTGAATTTAATGGAAATTAAAAATGATAACAGACATATCAAAGAAATTTTAATCTTTGTAATACTGTAACAGACTTATTGGAAACGAATATGTTTGTATCATCAATTTAATCAGAATCAGGTAATAATAAAATGTGAAATGTAATTCTCATTTCCATTGAATTGGGCTTTACATCCAAACATGACAGAAATCCCTAACTTTAATTAAACATGTGTATGAAACATCGTCGATATTATGACATACACGCACTTTGGCAATGAAACCCCACGCTAAGACTATCTTATCAATTAAAACTGCCAACTGCAACAAAGTTTACGTAATATTTAAATTACTAAGAAAGAATTGTTTAAGCGAATTTACCTGGCTTTGTTCTACTTGATACTTTGTAAGCTTTGTAATTTAAATGAATTTCGTCGCAACGTCGAGTTGGCTATGTCACAGTTGTCGGCCTCAGGCAGCGCGGATCACAACGGCCTGTCTAATGGACTGATGCCGACTAAAATTTTAGATAAATACAAAGTTTATTTCGTTTGTCGTGTAAGGGGAATATCATAACAAAGAAAATTAATTTATACACGTTTTAGTACAGAACTTTAGGTATAATTTTATGCTTTTGAAAGTAAGAGTTATAAAACAAATACTTCGCAACTGTAATATTATGTCTAATAAATTCTTTAAGTACATATGCGGGTATTTTGCGAAGAATAGCAATAATCGATAATGGTAATTACTGTCAAATTGCCATAATTTCGAGATGAAAAGGGATGAGTTGTACTTCGTACGATATAAAAGCCGCGTAGCCGTCGGATGCCGAAATGACATGTCATTCGACAGTGACAAGAGCCACTTAATGTCGTATATACGCCTTGAAAGGTCTTAATAATGTTCCCCGAATAAATGAGGAATATTCGAGGCTCTTTGGAGCAATGGGCTTATTTGGTTTCAGAAATGGGTAGGTATTTAATGAGATAAATTATATTTTGAATATTTTTTTTTATACAAGTGGTATTTCATTAAACAAGAATAAATATTAGTTGCGAAATCATTAAAAATATTGACAAAAAGTGGCTATGGCCTAATAATGCAAATGTCTTGATATAACAGAGTATAAATATGTATAATACATGTCAAGGTCCCAAGTATCAAATACAATAAATCCATTTTGCGCACACCGCATTTTATACAAATCATTTAATTTGACGCAGTATCGTCGGCGCAGCGCGAACTAGGGAAGGGCGTTCCCGGCAACGCGTCGGCGACGTCCCCGCCCGGATCCGACAATGCCATCCGAGCCGGACCCGCCGGCGACGGGCCTCGGCCTACGCCCCGCACCGGACCATACTTCGACTTGGTGATGTCGAAAAACGTCACAGCACTACTCGGAAAGACAGCTTACTTAAACTGTCGAGTTAAAAATCTAGGAAATAAAACGGTAAGTTAATAAACATGAAAGATAGATATGAAATCAAAATCTAAAACCGATAGTTGTAATATTTCTGTAGTCAAAATATTTTATAGTTTTCTCAATTTTTTTAATAATTTGTTCAATGGTTTAGAAACGCAAAGAGAAAAGATTTATTTAGTTTTAATTTAATAAACCGTATGTATACTTACATTTAATAAAAGCGGAGTATAATGCAAAAGGATTTTTATAAGCTTCTAAAGTTTAATGTTAGTATTGTGGCAAGCATTACTGCAGACAATGATGAAAATAAGTAAGATTTAATTTAAGCGCACACGCTCCCAGTAACGAGTTTCCTTTTATTCTGAAGCCACCGTCCAATTTACATAGCGGTATACCGCGTAATGTACGTTTTAAAATGAAATATAACAATAGCACAATGCAACTTTAAAGACTGGCCATTGTAAGTCAGACTTTATAAATAAAACTCTCATTAGGCGATCCCACATCTTACACATAAATAAGGAAACATAACGAGCTACTGAAGTCGCACACCCCCTTATACTGCCAATGTACTTATACATTTATACAGAAATAACAAGCAAGTCGTTTTATTCCGAAAGAATAATCTAGATTATTGTATTGTATCTGATTGTTATATTATGTCAACACTTTTAATAAAAGTCGAGAATTAAATATGACACATTTGATAATAATGACTTTTTGTTGGGTTTCTCAGTAAGACGTGACAAACATGCTCTTCAGTAATGTGTCTCCTGTCATATAAAATAGTCCGTATAATGTGCATTTACTTAACCACATCAACTGTTAAAGGTTCTAATTACAGCTACAAAGCACGACGCTAATGGCGTCTTGAAAATTGTTAGGAATTGCTCTCAAGCGATTTACGAGTTTAACTTAGCGTCTCAAATTAAGTGTCGCGTATTTAAGATACGAGCTTAAGTAACAATGTTACTGTATGAAATATTGTTATTTGTAAAATATAACAACAATTACTTGTTACGATTAACTACTACTTTTTCTCCACTCTTTTAAATAATGAATGCTGTTATTTTCAGTATTTTGCTTATATAAAAGTTTACATTTGTTCTAGCTGAACATGCAAGTATCGTGGGTTCGGCACAGGGACATCCATTTGTTGACTGTCGGCAGATACACTTACACTAGTGATCAGAGATTTCGAGCAATCCATCTCCCACATTCCGAAGACTGGACTTTACAGGTGAGTGTGGAGATTTCATTCAATAGATGGCGCTGTTTGCAAAATCGACTGGTCGCTGATTTAGGTTAGAGCTGGTAGGATTCGTTAAATGTTTTTGAGAATCAATAGATTTTTTTAATACAGTTTAAATTAATTTCTATGTTTTGAAAGTAGCGTAATTTTGTACGATATGGTGAGTAATAAAGACTTGCTTTGATAATAAAAAAATGAAGACATATTGGTACAAACCAGTTGTTGAAAATTGTTCAGCAGACTGTTAAATTAAACTTTATAAAGCAGTTGAGCGAGTTCGTATTTTGCATAATAATGTAATTGTAAATAATTGTTTCAGATAAAGTACCCTCAGCACAGGGATTCTGGTATTTACGAGTGCCAGATTTCAACGACTCCGCACATGAGTCATTTCATACATTTAAATGTTGTTGGTAAGTAGTACACTTTTTTATAATTTGTAAGCTTACTCTTTGTCTATGACGAATACCGAGCACTGGTAGTGCGGCCATCTTGTGAAACTGTCAATGTGTCAGTTCGATTTGAGTCGCGATGGAGAGCGCACGTGGTCATGTGCTCGGTGGAAATTAATCAAAATATATCGTAACGATTTATAATTATTTAGTACTAGTATTGAGGATTTTTGTGAATTGTTTTGTTGAAATACTTGAGTACCCCGCCTGCAAGAAAATGTTATAAATCACCCGAAGTTACTTGATGTTAGTCGAAAGAGTTAAATTTATTATTACTTGTAAGCGATTTGTAGTACACTTGAAATTATGAAGGAAAAATTCAACGGTTTACATGATTTCTAAAAATAAAAATTCAATAGTTGAAGTTGGTGAAACGGGATTAGTTCGACTGGGATTTAGAAGTTCTGATCGTTGTATTAAAAGTCCGTAGCGCAAATGTTAGACTTTCTGAACAATCCATATAAACTAAAACTTCTGCCTTAAGTTTCATTGAAGTGAATTACGTTCTAAAACGTTCATATTAGTATTTGCTTAGTAGTAGAATCAGAGAGAACCATTATCAGTTACAGGTTACATTTAGTTAACACCAAGAAAAGAAGACTAGAAAACAATTGACTGCTATATATGTCAACTCGAATTTTTAACACAGCCTGTTGTTATCTCTATAAATTTATGTTAAAACTTTGCACATGTAATATCTCGGAATTCTAAACTGTGCCGCAAAACTTGTCTTCCAGCCATTGCGTTTAACTACTTAATTAGTTTGATGTTATTACGTCGTGCACGCGAATCTGTGCGAGTTGAAACAAAATTAGTTTGCCGATAATATAGCTAGCTCTACGTATGTATATTTGATTAAAATGTTGAATACAACTATAAAGAATACGATTGTTCATTTATCAGAAACAAAATTTAGGAAGATTTGGCAATCAAGAGAGTATCAGAGAAAGTATCTAATTGGTACTAAATGTTTTTTTTTTAAATCGAGAACTATCAAGTGTCTTTAAGTAATAAATTACACAAACCAGATATGAATAACACATAATTATAATGATAATACAAAAGATTTATCGACCAAATAACTAAACATGTATTGATTACTGATCCACTATTTACTTGTAGCCTTAACGGTAATTTAACAAAAACTATTTTATTATTAACGTAGAGTTATGCTACATAATAGAAGTAGCTGCAGGGCAAATGGGTCGATTTGACCGGGCAAAGAGCACGCCCCCGCAATACACTACAATAAGCATTTAAGGTATATTCTGACCTGCCTTTTGAGATCAAATTCTCGTAATGAAGCTTTTAATAAATCTCCTTCAAGCAATACAAAGATACTCTTACTAAATGTGCGTCTGAATGTATATTTTTATCTCTGATTATATAATACCTGGTCTATCGTCATTGTTCGGTGAACAAAATAACACTTATCTAAATCAACATGACAACAAACGCAAATAGTACAAAAGACACAAGGAAACAACTGTAGCGTTAATTAAAAGGAATTTGTATTTCATGGAATATAGGAGATATTTTATTTTTAGCTGTGTATGTTACAGAAGTTTTTTAGATTGTATCTTACAATTTGGTTTAATTAAGAATGTTTATAGCGGGGTGTATATTATCCGGCAGTTAAAGCTCGGTAGGGCGTTGCTTTCGGGCTTGATAACAAATAACGTCTTGCTTATAATTAATTCGCTACGCATTTAATTAAGGAAGATGTTTACGTACTTTTACTTAATTACAAAGTAAGCGGGTAAAACGGTAAGCCGTATAAAGGAAAAAACATTTTACAGCCTCGGAATAAATAGCTCCGTTGAATTATTACAACAAAGTGACTACGCAATATTTTTTTCAGAGCCAACGACGGAGATAATTGGTGGTCCAGACCTTTACATAGATCGGGGGAGCACCATAAATCTAACATGCGTGGTTCTTTACTCGCCGGAACCTCCGGCATATATTTTCTGGAATCACAATGATGCGGTAAAACTCTTTAACTAATTACTTTTACTTTTGGTATAGTGAAAAACATATTAATTTAACTAAAAACATAATTCAAATCTCTTTAAGCTATGTGACATTCAGTATAGGTATAGACCATATAAGAATCAAAACCTCTAAATCATGATGTAGCAGTGACCTATTGCGAAATAGTACAACATATGACAATTAATTTAAAAAGAAAAACGGATTCTATGCAAAGTAATAAATTATAATAATCCATTAAAGTAGTGAATCAGAACCCACTACTCAATTCCCTTGACGCTGCTCGAAACCATAAAGCTATTATACATTCTTTTTGTTGTTATTTTATACCGTTATATTTTCCAACAGATTATTAGCTACGATTCCCCTCGAGGCGGCGTGTCGGTTGTAACGGAGAAGGGGGAAACAACCACGTCTTTCTTACTGATTCAACAAGCGAGGCCGTCGGATTCAGGCACTTACCAATGTAATCCAAGCAACGCACAATCCAAAAGTGTTATGGTTCACGTTTTAAATGGTGAGTACTTTTAATATAATAGCGCTATGTTTACTCACAATGCTTGTCAAATATCTTTCTCAAGTCAATTACTTCATTCAAATTTCATATAAATGCCATTAAAACAACGATAACACTAATTTAAGTTAATGAAACGATCGACCTTAAAACGATATTACGTTTTGATTAACTCATAGCCAACGAAGTAGAAATTATAATTACGAATGCCTTTATTGCTTTCAGACAACACTTTTTAATGTAGGCTTAATTCAACAACGTATTTAATGCTCTTGAATATTAATGCTTATTTAGTATTTTAACGGACTTTGAGATTATTTGCAGGAATCTCATTTTTGTATACACTTAACAATCGAAGCTTGTTTGAATATTTTTTGTTCATCAGATTTCTATGTTCCCTATACCATTGCATGTTATTGGTTTATTTGAGAACAGATTTAATTTTTGCCAAAGAAGCAAATTCCATTTTTCCTTTGTCAGGCGAGTACCCGGCGGCCATGCAGCGAGGAGGACAAGCGTTCGCGCCCACCTCGCCCGCTCACTGCTTTGTGCTTGCAGTGAGTCTTTTGATATCTCTTTCCTGACAAATACCAGTGACATTGGAAATGTAAATAGACTTTAAATATATTTCTCTGTTCATAATTATATTTGTGACCAAAATATTAGATTGGCTAAAAGGCACCTTTGATCACAAATGTCATTGCCAGCAGATGAAAAAATATTCGCTAATTTATAGGGTTGGGTTGTGTTATGTAAAATTAAAAATATAAACCCTAAGCAAATAGATCGGATGCTTGACTCATATAGAATTGTAAATATTGTTAGTTAAGATATTCTGATGTCTGCATTTATTTTATTACTTTGATGTTGAAAGCATTATCATAGTGAATCGTTAATTGAAGAAATTTAAAATTATTGAAATGAAGAAATCATAACAAAATTATGGTATAACAAAGGGGAAATGATGTTCGAGTGAATTTGAAATACCTAATTATTGCAAATTAAATAGAAAATGGTGAGATATTTAAAATATCCGATAAGGGACATTGTTAAAGACAGGAATGAATAGCTGACAATACTATATTAACACAAATGTTTAGTAAATACATTGATTGTACATAAACATGTAATGAAGAGCAAAGATATACGAATCACTATATCTAGCTTTATTCTATTCTAAGGAATGTAAAATTGTAAGTAATTTGCAGAAGAAAATATTTCGTGGATAATCTTTATTGTTTTTTTGTAAATATCGTTGAAAGATAGTGCACAGGTACGTCTTTGTTGATTTAATTGTTTTCTAGTAATATATTTACTATTGTGATTTTGTCTACTTTTTTTAACAAAACAATTTCAATACTTTTAAGCTTTTCAATTCAGTTTGGACGTGAATTAGTACTTATTTTGTGGTACGATCGTATTTTGTTTTATTCATCCTGTGTGGTCTATCTTTCATATAACTAAAATTATACAATTAGTAAGCAAAGTAGAAATAAGAAATAAAAACTAGGATGCAGATTTTAAGATACTATAATTTATATTTCGTACTTTTTAAATAAATACCCTTTTCCCCTTCCAGCGCCAACTTCCCAGTGTTAGTTACTAAGTGTTTTTTTTTTACTTCGCCCCTTTAATAGATTCATTCAACAAATTTTTGGCTAATATGGAAAGAACATAATTTAAAAAATCTAGTCGCGTTCCCCGTCCCTTGTCTTAAATTGTGTAAAACTATATTCAAAGTGCTTTTAAGGACAGATACTGTCAAAAAAATCTGAATATTTATTTATTTTTAAATATAGATTTTAGACGTTTTTGTAAATAGTCATCTACATGTTGTCCAATAGAATTTTCAGTATAACATTAATCTTGATGTAACATAATCTATGTCGTACGAACTATTTCAATCAAATGGTTTTCTTGAAATAGACTATCGAATAGAAAACTTGATTAATATAACCAGTTATTATATCAGAAGTTTATTATTGTATACAAGTAACAATAGCATTTAAATTTGTTGTATGTATCATGATTGTGCGATAAGCACAGCATAAATTACATGTATAATGAACATTATAAAGAAATAATAAAGTTTTGAAAAAAATATAACCATGTTTCATTCATATCCATTAATAATATAAGGAGGAGAGATCAGTATTTTTGCATGTAGTGAAATAACTCAAAAACTACTAGGCCGATTTCGAAAATTCGTTAACCAATAAATATCTACGTTATCACTAAGTTATATTTATTACAATTTTTATTTCCGCCAGGACGAAAATGAGGGCAACAACTACCACAAAACAATTTCATCAAGACTCGTTTATCCATTTTTTTTTTGCCAGAAGAGAATAAACTTGCACGACATGTGACAAAAATACCATATTTGTAGGTTATAGTTTATTGTCTTATCAAAACAGTCGCTTGTATAAATATAAATTGAGTAAAAAAACATACCCGATTTACAAAAGGGTGAACACAAAACACAGATAACACCCTTGGGCGAAGAAAAATGAAAAAAGAGAAAAGATATATTATAGATTCATATTAGTGAGCACAGAAAGTTTTTGTTTACGTAGAGGAGAAAAACAGAATCCATTTGTTGGGGAAAACAGGGTCGGAAAAGGCGGTCCACACCCCGATGTATGAATACATAATCGCAACGAAATGAAATAAAAAATTTTACAATTCACAAAGCATTTTACTTGCCGCGATTACTGTATAACACGTTTTACTTTTAACTTAGAATAGATTTGAAATTTAAAATGATAATGGAATCTAAGTAAGAAATTTAAAAGAAAATGTTGTTACATTATTTATTCTCCCCCTGACTTCGGGCTCGTTAATACCTTCATAATTCAACTATACATAACTGTCATAATATTTTATCACAATCGAAAATAATTCAGGCCTGTCGAATTTGTGAAAATCACCACCTTACACTATTAAGTCTGACGGCTTGGCGTGTTAACTCGTAAAGGTAGAGTCGTAATCTGGAATCGATCGCTCTACACGCACCTATTTCCTTTTATGCATGGTAGGCGCTTTACCAAATTGCCCCGCGTGACTTGCCTAACTTCATCGGCTCAGGGCAGTGACACAGAAAACATTGTAGTTACATATACATTTTGTTAACCGCAAGATTAGGTTTTATTCAACCGCACAACTACTGGTAAAATCTATATAAAACGTTACTATTATAATGTATTACTTTGTTCATTCGGTAAAAGTATTTAATAAATTTTACATATAATTTTAACATACCTGAACATGTGAGGTTAAAAAAGTGTTTTAATTACTCTAATCGTATAATTGTTATGATAAAAAAAACTCTTTATTGGACAAAAAAAAACATTTTCACAAAATTCATTATGGCTCTGTCTCCTGATCTAATTATGCGACTGTGTTTCAGAAGACAAGACCTTCTCTTATCCGTTATCAAATTTTATTAACAGTTAGTTAGATTAGATAACCATAGATTACAGATTTTATTTAATAGGCTTACAAAATAATTTTTCAAGATGTTAAACTTGCCTTGTCTAACATAGAAAAAGCTGACATTCAAATCAGAACTTTAATGTTCCATAGTAAAATTAGTCTTAAACCTATAAGTGTAGGCACCGAATGTTATCACGTGAGTTAAGCCGTGTTATAATTTATATAGTATAATGTCTCACGAAAGTTTTAATAAGTTAGTCTTAAACCTATTAAATTATGTAACTAGAGGTCACTTTACGGAAGTGTGAAGTTAAACTGCACGTGAAGTTATCTATGACAAACGTTTAATCCATTATAACAGAGCTTCAAAGCTAACAGCGGCTTGTTACTGACTGATCTGGCTCACAGCCAGCCCGTCATACTGTGCACTTCTGCTAGACTGATCTGTCACGTTACTAAGTAACTTTCACTATAATATATGTATGTAACAATGTTCTGAAAATCGGTCCAGTCTAGGTTCTAAGTACTGTTTTTTCTAATTCTTCTTCGTCGCTAGAGTCGTCGTGGTTACCACGTATCAGTGACCAGCTTCACAAGCCTCCGTCACAAGAAAATCATGCAAATTTTACATTTAATAGCTGACAGGGATTGTTATAAAACACGGAAAAGATAAGTCTTTTAATGACTCTGGTCTACTTGTACAGTGAAATTTTAAAAAGAAACAAAATGCAAACTGAACAATAACAATAAAACAACATTCAATTTGAAAACATACGTACAGCTACTAATAGGATTAAGTTAGTCCTTAAAGTCACATTAAGTTATTGCCTAATTTTGTTTTTGAGTGGTAGTGCCCGCTTTAACATCTTAGCACGAATGGGCCGGCACGC
>DVQG01001574.1:0-10477 GCA_018231605.1 Papilio ambrax
TTGTATTTTTGTATGTATTGAAATAACTCAAAAACTACTGGGTCGATTTTAAAAAGTCTTTCACTTTTAAAAAGGTAATTTATCTGTGAGTAACGTAGGCCATATTTTTTATTATTTATTTTTAACTTCACCCGGATGAAGTCGCGAGCAACACCTAGTATAGTGTAATTAAAAAGACTTTTATTGTTATAATTCGTTATTGAGATCATTACAGTAAAGTTTGGTCTGTTATTAGAGTAATAGCAGGTTAAGGAGGTGCATAACAGCGTTGATACTACGGACCTTCGTCGCCTGGTTGACGTCAAGTATTATTGTTAACGCGTGTTAGTGTGTGCAGAAAGCGTGTTTGGGTGTTTCCTGATAATTCGCAGTGCGCCGGCGCTGGGGCACTAACCGTAACGTCTTGGGTACATCTGTTAACAATGACGTCTACGGTACATACGTTGTTATTTATGTTCCAGATTTGAAGACTGTGAAGATGTTTTTATTTTTAATTAAAAAACTACTTAATGTATTTAATAGATTAAAGATAGATAAGCAGAATCTTTAACGTTTGACGAGTAACAATAATTACAAAACTAACAGTGACATTTTAATTTTACCATTCGAAAATAATTAATAAAATTTATTTAAGGTGCATAAAATTAATTAATATTTGGAATATCTTTCGCAGCGTAACAAAGAAATTCTGTTGTTATTCATGACGCATGTACCGACCGAGTTTGTCGCATCTTCACCGAATAATAAATCTTAAAAAAAGCGACAGAGATAAAACCGACATTGTCGCATGATAAATGATCAGATTTAAATTTAGAATCGAAACTAAAGGGCACCAGCACCTTATAACGAACACGATGAGGCCCGTTTATAATTATAATTAATATTCTTACGATATTAAAGTGGTCGATAGTAGAAAAAAAAAACGAGATTCGACGCGAGAATTAATAACAAACAAATGGGCTACCTGCGGTGTTTTTTGTGAGCACCCACAGGTAAAACCGTGATGATGAAAGGAGCTCATATGGCTCTCAGTCTTACGTTTTTAAACAATATTGTAGAATTTTGACACGGTTGCACCTTTTAATAGGGAACGGAGGCTCGATTCATTAGAAGCGGCATTGTAAACAACGAGAAAAAATTGTAATAGGTACAGCTACCAGTCGGCAGATGGCGACGTAACCAATTATAGTGTTGAATGTTGATACAAGGTACCGTTGGTATTGTCAATTAGAAATGTCATAAGTAAAAATGATCTGATGTAATCCCAAGTCTGACAAAGTGGAATACTCCACGGGATGGTTTCGTATTACTACCGCTGTGATTTATCAAAAAAAAGAAAACAAACCAAGAGACGCATTGGAAACAAGAAACCAACGATTCGAAATACGGGACAAAGGAGAGGAACTCTCTAAACGTGATACCATAATGACAAAACAGAAATATGATTTCGATTAAACTGAGTAACAGAGATCGGTAGATTGGTTTGGTATCGAGTGTGAGAGAGATGGGAGGCTAGTTAATAATAAAAATATTTTATTTGTATAGCGGGGTAAAACACCCCCGCTGCGGGCTGTTTGGTCGGTACGGCATCCATCATTATTATAGTAACTGATTTAACACTTTTGAACAGATTCCTATGACGGCTGGCATTAATTCTCGGGACAAATGTGCAAAGGAACAATATTATTATTGGGGAAAGCTGAAACTTGATAGTTTATATTACTTCTTTAGGTGGTAGGTTAATTGATTGGTTAAGAATCGTTTTAATTAGTGGAAATCTTACCTTTAAGATCCTTATTAGGTGCGGTCTGGCCTAGTTCAGTGCAATTCTTAATTTGGTCATGCGCGGAGTTATTAAATCCATCAGCGACTTAGTCGTGATAATTTCAACGTCGGTTCATGTTGACAGTCGTGTCCATATCTGATTTACATCTAACATATAAAGGAAAATATAATTCTAACAAATCGCGAACTTAGGGTAACTTGTTCAGATATGAAATATTGCATTCATTTTGAAATCGGTGTCGTAACTTTTGATCGGCACGTTCTAAGGCGAGCTTCCATTATTTTATTGATTGATTGAAGTATTTTAAAGTCAATTATTTTTTAGAGTAGAACGTTAATTGATATACTGTAAGTAAAGTATGTACTTTTAAGTAAACAGTTTTATAACCTTTAGAGTTTTGGTTTGGTTTATAGTGTTTTCCACTACGGCTTTTAATTCCTGAAGCAGATATTCCCTACTATATGTAAAAAGGTATTGTAAATGTAATTAGATGAAATGATGCGTAACGATATTAAAATACGTATTGATATGCTAAATTGTTATTTGTAATGCGGGCGGTGGCCGGGCGCAGCGGACGGTTCGCCAGGGCTTTGTTCACAAATTTTTGTTCGCTAATCAATAAGATTTGACCCTCGATACAATTACCATTCGTTTCGACAATGGTGTTCGCTTACAATGGATCAGTTCTATCCGCCATGTTTTGGAATAGTATTCCGTAACTTTATTTGCTATTTACCTTGTTTGGTCAACGTTGATTTTTGTAGTATTCATCATCCTTTACAAATTGTAAAGTAACAAAGTGAATAACTAAATTTTAATACACAACGTAATAAAATTTACTTGTAAAAAAAATAATTAGACGGAATATAAAATATCAAGTTTGTATACAGACTAAATAATAATTTTAATTTTAGGTGTAATCAAAACCAGTTTTTTTTTTTAATTTTTACCTTTTACGGTTCCGTTCGAAGATTATAGTCGATTAAAAAACCAATAATTATGAGCGGTGATTAAATGTCTGGATAAAGTCCATTCTGTTAATTACTCCCTAAAGCTAAACGAGTTCACTTTTGCTATCGATGTAACATAATAAGCATATTAGCCAGTCTGATGGCATAGATAGCGGGAGGCCCGGAGCGGTTACTGCGCCGCACTCACTGGAAACGTACCGCACCGCAATCGCACCGCAAACTGCAAACTGCATGCAGGACACGCTCTCTCACTCAGAGGTCAAAGTGGAATGACCAAGCGAACGTCTAATGAAAGCCAGAAGACGTTCCACTCGAATCACAGTCATTCAAAACGCATTCACATAACAATCAATTTAAAGCGCTTCAATCGCTGCCTCGACACCGAGCCCGGTCGTCGTGTGAGGCGCGACCGCTGCAGGATAATTTAATAAAAAGCTAGACAGCCGCTCAATATGCTTATTCATATCGTTATGCTAATGTTCGTAAGCACAAATACATGTTTGTAACTAAACATGGTAATGTAAATGTGCATCATAAGGTACACTGCCGTTTTTAGTATTTACAAATACTTAGGGCAGTAATTAAATGGTCACATCACGGTACAACTTTGACAATCAATTATCAATTATCTAACTTTGAAAACTAGTAATGTGTAAATGGATGAGACGTCGAATAATGAGCTCGTTTGGTGGTCTGAGATACCAAACAAAATGTAATGTCACCTTGAATATATGTAATAATAGTAAGGCTCTACGAGTCCAAAGTATTCGAGTATGGATGCCATCGAATGACGGCTATTTTACTTCAGTGATAATAACTCTTTAGTGCAAGACTAGGTGATGATTAAACTAATGTAAACACATTTGTTCTTTAATCAATTAACCGACCAGTCCGATCGTGTCGCCGTAAACGATTTTAAAAATAATGCGTTAAAAGGGAAACTAAAGTGCCGATATCTAATTGAAAAATGCGATAACCTCTCGGATCCATCAAGTTATAACGACTCGAACGGAACTCGATTAAGAAATCACGTTTTAGTGAACAAAACATCCATTATCGCGACTATAGTCGACGAATGAGACCCATTAGCATTTCATAGGTTTAATTAGATGTCCGCACATCGGACGATCGCCGTCTCAAACGCGTCATGCGTCCCGTGGCCGATTGAATTAGGTGACGGCAAACAATGCGACCGACTCGAGCGGACAACCCCACGACAAAACGTTTCCTCGCAATCTTCGATCACCGGATTAAGGGAGAGATCGTCTCGCACGTTTTATCTCCGATTGTCCGCACTTAACGCACACTTTACGCCGAGTGCCCCTCGAGAGGAAATTGAAAGCGATCGCTTTCCCTGCTATCTTATCTCTAGTGTTGTATTAATTAATCGATGTAGTGCGACGGGCCGGTCGTTAGAGGTAAATAATGCCCTCGTCGAGACGGACGAGGTGATTTATCGGCGCGGATAGACAAAAGTGTCGCGGGCGGAGCGGAGCGGCCCGAGCGGCCGGGACAATGGTGCGGAATGTCGTCGCGGCCGGCCGCGGCGCTCGTGCGGCCCGTGAATGCGGATTATTAATAACTCGGCCGATGTTCGACACGACTGACGCCGCGGAGACTCCCAGCCCGCTCCGAGCCAAGCAGCCCGGAGCGTCCGCTCCACCTGTACCATACGACCGCACCTTAATTTATTCAAGGCGCGTTTTAATGACCATATTGATAGTCGAGCATTCCGCGACCGATCGCTGCCCAGCGACGGGTACGATCTTTCTAAAATCATCGAGATTTTCAAATACCCTAATGATTGTATTTAGACAGTGTTGTTTGAAATGAACTAGGGGAGCTTCTCTCCCCAATGACGATACTGATACAATAGAATAGTCGCGGATTATACCCAAAACCCCAAATTGTATATTTCATATTTGCACACAACAATAAGACAAAATAGTGATAATGTCGCATGTGTGCACTTTGTCACACTCGCAACTAATTGTGATATTTCATAATGTTGGCATTATTGCCTGTAACATCTGCTCGCATCGCCGCAAACAATACGGGATGAATTCATAAACGGACTTTTGTTAAAATCCGTAGCTACATTCAATATAATTTACTCTCCCAACAAAAGATATATTGATTGGTTTTTATCTAAACTCGATTTGAAAAAGTGTTAAAGAAACGAATCCGTAAGAACCGTGAGAGGCTGAAATAAAATCACGGCGAAGTGTTCCGACTGCAAGTTAATGTTATTGTTCATCACTAAAAAAAAAACAATAAAATTGGAAAGGGCAAAGTGCTTGTGAAGGCGTGTCAAACAGAAAAATGCAGTATGAAATTACTTTTCACGTTTTGTTGATACCGGTGAAACTAAATGAGATCAGTTTTTGTCGCTCCGACAAATAACTAGGTACGTACCTATGCAAGGCTTGGACCCTGCGTGGTCACGTCGTACTCGGGGCGCCCCGGACCAAATCGTCCCACATTTTTGTTGTTTCGGACGACATGAGATAAAATTTATGGTATAATACACACAATTATTCATCGGAGAAAGCAATGTAAAGCACTGCAACATTTCTTACCTTTGACATTATCTTTACACTTATCCATAACAGCATATGCTTTTGTAAATTTTATGTGTTGCTTTTTGACATACATAAAGTCGAAAATAAAGTTGCATTATTAATAACAGAAAACACTGGAGCTGTACTGACAATTTCGTTGATTTTTTACACCGTCCGATAGTTACGCAGTTTGATTGGTCATATGTTTTTTAGTTTCATCCACTTTGAGAAGATTCTGTGTTCACGTCACGATTTGTTTTTTGTGCATCCCCATCGACAACTTGTACAGCATTGTCGTGAGTGGCCCGATTCGTTACTAGCTATGTAATTAGTTTTACCGTTACAGTATGCTTTACACTTTCAATGAACTCAATGATGCCAACCTTTGCAATAATGTGCGACACAAGCATGGTTTATTTTCCCGAGTCATATGACAGTTTGTTTTGCATGTTTTTAAATAGACATTATAGATTAACAATGAAACAAGTTACTTGAAATCTGTAGTAGCCGATGTTAGTAACAGGTATAATAAGTTAGGCAATAAACTACCAGTTAGTAAAAAGTTGAATGTATTAGATATTTAACAATCCGCTAGTTTACTTTGCTTTACCGCATACTACTCTAGACTCTACACAGATCTATCTAAGTGTTAATGAAAAGTCAACTTTATATCTAATGTGAGAAAGTTTAAATTTGCCTTACATGTTTGACACTTGTTGGAATTTCGTTAGAAATTTCCCGAAATGTTCAAATTTGTATCGTTAACACGTGTAGATGCTAATTGTCCAGTGCCGAGACAAATATGGCGACGTTTCGTGTTTCACTTATTAAATGAAAACGCGTTTATTTCTAAAATTTAATTATCGAGGTTGAAGAGACATCGAGATAAAAAAAGAAATCAGGTAAGATGACGACAGAATTGACGCACAATATGAAGCCGCTATTATGTTAAGTATTTATAGAATGTTAATATATCGTTAGAGGATACATAATTCAAAAGTATAACAGTAAATGCTCGAGCAGTGAATTATTCACACTGGTATAATTGATTGGAGTTTACATTAATGACTCGTTTGAAGGAGATATAACAATAAGAAAGCGAGACGACTAAATGGATGACATTAGGTTCATGCGACATCGCGTCAAATATGACAGATGAGGTTCACATCCCTCGGCCATTTCGAATGAAATGAATAGCATCCAAGAACCCAACGCCGTTTTATTGTGTCACAGCTCAGCCGATTCGACACGATTTAAACGTTGTTAAGGTTAATATTTTAAGTTAATGTTTACACTCGACTTTGCGTGATATTTAACTGAATGATGAAACCGTTAAAACCTAAAAAAATATATATTAGCGTGGTCGTTCGAAGACAAATAATATAAGTTAATTCACATGTGAGCAACGTAAAGATGTAAAGACTATCAAATTATGGTTACGACTATTTGAAAATGTACCACTCGTGATGGTCGCGTTAACACTCCGTCGACCAATGGGATCGCGGAGTCTTTACTCGTCTTCATAAAACGTCTTTTAGAATTAACGTGCGCTCACTAATTTGTGTTCTATTTGTTTGAACGAAGGCTTTGATTGCTGTAAGCGTCACAAGCCGCTAGATACCACTCGGCTAACAAGTCGAATAGCTTTTACCAGGTGTACGACAAATGGAAATCTACTAATTAAAGTACTTTACGCGGACGAGACATAAATGGAAGTACGAACACTCGATCGTAAGAAGTTTAATTAATCTACGAGCTGACGCAACGACGGATCGTTTTCTTTCTATTTGCAGTCGAAAGCAGTTTGTTTAATTGATTCGTCTCGTAGCGGCCAGGTTGTTGTGTTTGTACTCGGAATTTGAAGACTTAATGTTTCCAAAGATCAAAGCGTTGGATGATTAACGCATCTCTAGTGGATATTGTTGCGTAAGTGGCCACTAATGGCGGCTAACGCAGCCGGCTGCAGTAATTGTGATATGCGTTTTAGCACTTCTTTACTGGCGAGGCCGTAAACTATGCCTTTACTAATAAACGCTACGTTATCAACTACATAAGATGTACAAGAAACGACTTTGTTAACGCTATTTACATAGTCTGTAACATCATATCATAGATTATAGTAATGACTTATTCATTGCTTTTAACGCAAATTGTTTGAATAAATTATCAGACAATATAATAAATTATAATATTTTAACTACGGTCAATGTTTTGTTGGATAAAAATAAACTATCACTATCCTATTATTTTAATGTTTTTGTGATCAGATTGGAACGCAATCACACAGAACAAATGAAATGAACGGTTACTGGTTTTATCACATGCAATATATATATTTTTTTAAAAACAATCACATAAATCTACATAAAAATAACAATTATGGTACTAAGATTAATATTATTTATCTTTATTTTTACGTTTAAAATTAAAGTAATAATATATAAAGTATAAAGTAGTATATAATAGTAGTATAAATACATAAAGTAGTAATTTTATGTAGTAAATATGACTTCAATTATATAATCATAATCGAATTACGGGCAGAACATTAAAATCATCTCAAGCACAAAATAATTCAATCCTAATATGAGAGAGTTGTGGCATTATTTACGCCAGTTCAGTTGACACGAATGTGCTCTTGAAGGAAGATGTGACGTTGCTTCGTATTGTTAAGTGAATGCACGATAATTATGGTGAATGGGACCTTTGGTGCGTAAATAATTGCATTTGTTTATAATGAACTCCGAATTAATGCACATTTGATGTCCCTTTGTTTGATACCTTAATTATCGAGCAGTCTTTTCAATAATAGTATTGTTTCCTTGAAATTTTTATGTGAAACGTCAATTGATTTGAGATTTGTCAAGTTGCCTGAGTCAATTGTAATTGATAAAATTAAGTGCGTTAAATCTTTATTACCTTTTTAGGAACATGTAAATGTTTGGAGACACAAAATAATACATTACCTACATTTTTCATATAATACATAAATAATTTTAATATGAAAATATTGGACCATTATTATCGTTTTCTGCTATCGAAATGTAGCATCAAATTTCTTGGCCATAAATAATGGACGTTAAACAAACCACGCAGCGACACAATACCCGGCCCTAGAGGTCCAGTTAAGTAGTATCCATTGTAATAAAGAAGACGATATTTCGAAGACATTAAAATTCCCCGTCTCTTAATAATTACATACGACAGATTTTAACATGGAAACGCCCACGCGCCCACTATGTTGTGGCTTCGGACTTGTATAATTTGTGTTAATGCCGTAATATATGGGAGTTTAGGGGTCCCTCGCACTCGGAGTTCCGTGCATTCGATCGTTAATAAAATTATCAAAATCTAAACGGGTTTTACGAGCGTCGCTCGTGTGGCGGGCCCCGCGGTCCGAGTTTCGATCCGACTTATGAATGGAAATGGATTTTTGTTATATCTAAGTGTTTTTAAGGTCGTAAATAATTTATCGCAGCGTGATATTTCCGTCGCTCGAATTTAAATGTCTGAATGAAATAACTCCGTGTTCTCGGAGCGCTACTGGATTTAAATCCGCATCTACATATCAAATAGGCACTTTAATAGTTTAAATCTAATGCGTGGGATGCAATGATAAGAATAATTCGACCTTTAAAGTTTTCGATATAATTAATTGAGTCATTTAACACGACCTTCGATAGTATAAGGCTGACGACACACTGGGCTACAGTAGTTGTGCCGGTAGCATAGACGAGGCGTTGCGAAATGCGCGCGCCGTATGCCGCTTTCCGTATGTATAGGTATTTTGATATGAGGTCGACTTAGACAGTTTTTGTCGGAGTAAAGTTACATTTGTAGGTAGCGGTCAGCGTTGCGTCAGCGATCGTGATTCAGCCTCGTCGAAACACTCAGGTGCTCGGGCCGCGGCCGGGGCCGGTATTGAAGCCGTAATTATTCAGAGCACACGTGGACATGGTTTATGGGCGCGCATGGCCTGCCTCGCAAACGTGCAACTTTTTGCTTAATAGGTTAACGACTTTTCGAGTCAATATTGATAGCGAGGGCAAATCTTTTAAGTCGGACTATAGTTGTAGGTATAAAGATTTTTTACACGCTAACACGTTCATCTTGCGATCACTGCCTTACTTGTTTACTAACCGCTGTCTAAATCGTTCTACATCTGCCTTATCAATGAAATAAAATGAACATTATTCGGTTGTGTTAAGGTTGATTTTACATTGTACGAAGTGAGTCATACTGTGAAGCGTGTGCTATGCATTTTTTGTCGGATCGTGCAAAGAACTTGCATTTGAATGTGCACTATCAAGCTCCGCTCAGATCCGATACAGAGTTATGTTTCATTGCTTACGTTTTTTGCGCTCTTTACAAGACTCAATTCTTTTATATAACGGAGTACATGAAATTCTTACCGAATTTAACACTTTTAAAACTGTACGTTTGTTTAAAAAGACAACCATTGATGTTTTAGATTTTCAATCTGACAGCGTATTCGTGTTAGGTAATTTATTAATGACCTTCTCAATTGGAACATAAAAAGACGATAGATTGGTGAAAAACGGTTTCTCTGCCAAGTAGTTGAATGTTCGTAAAACCGGTAGCAAGAATTATAAAGCTAGCTAAAAAGCAGCATTTTTGATGAAAATTTTACCTATTAAGTATTTATTTAAATCAAACATTTTCATACAAAACATAAAAAAATTGCTAAGTGATATCTTAAATCGAGCGATAGAGTACATAACTGTGATCTTAATGAAATAAGTTACATATTCAAAACTCCTAATAAAAATTCAGAATGCCAGCACGAGAATGATCCCATGATATAAACTTCTTGTAGACGAGTTTCGACAAATGATGGTTAAAGTAACGAGAGCTCCATTGGTTGGGTAAAACCGGTAGGCTTCTATCTTCCACCGTTACTTGGCACATTCTGCTTTATAAAAGATGCGCCTCGTAGTGATTCCGATCGAAACGTAATTAATTTTCTACTACATTATGGCCGCCTTTATATCACTTAATATATTTGATTATGTTTGTAATTATACAAATTTTAATTAGAAATTCGATTCGATACATCGATTCTAAGCGAGTGATTTACGCTTGCGTTTTATAGTTCTAACTTTAATTAGAATTCCGTTTCCTGGTCGTACATTAATCTC
>DVQG01001575.1:0-10477 GCA_018231605.1 Papilio ambrax
AGACCTGTAGATTACAAGTCAAGTGTTTAAACCACTGAGCCACCGACGCTCTATTTTATTTTGCGAAGTAATATCTTCAAAAAGGACTTAATGAAAAAAAAAACTATCGATGCAGGCATTTATTTTTACCAAAGGTTTATTATTTATTTAATATAATACTATGAAAGATTACCTTAATTAAAACTTCTATAAAGTACGTAAAAATACTTAAGTCTTAGCAATGATATAATTGTAAGTACTAATAAATTAGAATGTTAATCCCGTAAGGCCGCTTTTGTGATTATAATTTTCTAACTTCGTAAATCCAGTCTAGATTTTGTTATCTTTGATGTCTCTTTTAATTCAATTAAAACTTCTTAAAGTCAATAGAAATGAAAGGGTCAGGATTGGGCGTAAAACTTTCGACATCTTTCGGACAATGGCGGGACAAATCTTTCCAAATTTCTGAACGATGTTTAAAGTTTATAATAGGATCTTATTATTCAGGGACTAGTGTTTGAGTGTAAGATATTGCATCGCATTTATGTTGCTGTTTTGGTGATCAATGGCGAATGTGATACAACCACGAGTTACCCCAAATGTATAAAGAGCCGAACATCATCAAGGTAATCAAAGTTAGACGATTGCGGAGTTCCTAAACGCCTGTTAGAAAGTAAGCCGAATAGATGTAAAGCGCATTTCAAGGGCTGGGAAAAAAATCCCAGACAAACAAACAAAAATTTACTGATAAATTAAATAATATTCATGATTATTTATTTTAAACACAGCACATGCAATTAATTAAAAGAAAAACTTACAAAAATAAAAAAATGAATTTGATAATTCAGTGTTTGTTTTGGAAAACGGATATTGTACCACGGGTTGCATATTTATCTATATTTACAATAACGATTATTGTTTGCAATATACGTAAATTAATACAACTTTTTATATTTATCTTCTGAAAGAAATATCAACACTTGAATTTATTTTCCTTTGATAATAGTCGCAGTGATCCGGAACACAGAAATGTTTGCTCTTAATATTATCTTAGGCGTGTTTACTTCGGTTCAAAGGAAACAAAACGGTACTTTTGTAATAGATCGCAAATAAAGACGTAAAATTATTTTGTAACGCACGGCCAAATTTTTACGTTTGAAATTAAAAGTTTCTGACAAATATATTTTACAGATGGTGACGACAAAGTAGTTATTTGTAAATGTTCGTTACATTTCCCAATTGAAAATTCACGATCTTTATAATAAGAAATTATGTTGACGGAATCCATTTTGTATTAAATATTATATCCTGGATCCTTTAGCGTCTGTCATTTGTTTTGTAGTCAAACCCAAATATCATACATCTACATTAAATACTTACTCCTCAAAATTTTTTCTTACATAGCACTTTACTCAAAAATAACATTTCTTCTAATATTTGCAAGTGTTAAGAACATATCTCACAAAAAATAAACACGTTCCTATTTCTAAAGAAGGTTGAGGAAAGCTGCATTCAAAGATCTCGAGCGTTGCCATGGTAACGACAATAAAGCCCCGACTAAGTTCGAAACAAATATACTTAATACTGTCATATTTTCTGAGACAATTGTGACGTACTCTCATTTAACTTCGACGCTATTTAAAATCTCCGAATTCTAAAATAGTTACTGAGCTGTCGTAAATCGAGTACATACCCATAGTAAACTAAGTAGTATGCCTCACTTTTCTTTAAATAAATACTTTTGGACTCGGAAACGTTTAATGATTTCTTAACAGCCACTTAGCTTAAATGCAGTGATCACTTAATGACTGAACAAGGAATTTATGTTAATAATGTCTTATCTGTATAGCACAAAAATCTCTTATAAGGAATTTTAAATAAAAAAATTGGAGCCACAAACACTGAACTCACACTAACGTATGGGTAAATAAAAATCTAAAATGGCCGAAAAATAAAGATCTCGGTGTGCCTGGCGACCGCGGGGAATCTTACCGTTACTAAGCAACGGTCACCGACACTTCCTTGCCGTAAATTTTATTTTCAAAGAAAAAGTCTTTTTTATTTGATTTATGCTTTATCTATTTTTATTAATACGGGTATTTTTTTTGTTCCAGGACATCGACTATGAAGGTTTTCGGTGGTTTCTGGATACCTTCCTCGAAGTATCAACGCCTGATGAACTCTCAAGGTTTGTTTTTATTGTCGCTCGCTGCCAAGCCTTTCACATTTTCGCACAAGTGGGCAGGCTCGCCAAGGAGCAATGTCAGAGAAGCTTCAAGTGGATGCAATTCCGGGTTTCGGCTGATTAATGCACGTGCAGGAGACCCAATTTTAGTCATCTTCCCGGTTCCATCCTTTTCGTAAAAGAAAAGATGGAAGTGGGGAAGTGGATTTGAGAAATACTCTTTGTGTATTGTCTTTTCTCAGTTGATTAAAGGTACGCAACATATCTGCCAATATAGATAGCCCATTTGCTATTTTCATAAATTCTTGTGGCTGCTTTTTCGTTTGTCACCTTATACTAGTAATGTATATAGTGGAAACTCGTAGTTACAAGATGTTAGACAAATACATAGGTCAGTATGCCCACGTTATAGGCACTTATTCTTGTCGTTCGTGCGACGGGATCGGCGGCCGGCGCTGCGAGAGATGGCGGCTGCTAGTTCCACCACCGCCTGTGCGCCAGTCACCTCGCATGGAGACCATCAGGTATATTCGTAATTTAAACACAATTCATATAGTAAATAGAAAATCGCTTTTGTATTAAAATCAAATTATTAAACTGATTGTATTATTAATTTATTATCGGGATTATTTTAAAGTGTGATAAACTCCAGGGTAAATTGAGCTTAGCGTCGAAGATCCACGGGCTGGCGGAACGATTGCAACAACTGGGGAGAAGCTCCGGAGACTCCGTCGAAGGCAGTGAGAAGGGATCTCGAAGTCGTACAGGTATGATACAACTAAATAACAATAATACAGCTTTTCCAACATTCCAACGTTACTATCTTCCAACATTCCAACTTTCCAACCTTCCAAGTTCCACTTTCCAACATTATCTTTCATTTTTTTAAAACATGCAATAGCATTTTAAGCGCATTTGCAGGGAGCGTGCACCCAATGTTCACGGTGACTACCCACCCGTCATATTCATCACACGAGTTGTGCTTGGAGCGTCGCAACGAGACGAGTCCCAGCCATAGCCAGATGTCTCGCAATTCTAGCAGGAAAAGCAGCAATTCATTACGCGTTAACCAGTCCACTAAAATTGAAGGTTAGTTACTAACGGTTCAATGGATCCTTTTGATCGATCTGAAGATTTTATCCTAAGAATTGTATGGAGGACAAAATAATACAAGATTGGTTAACACAAATTAAATTTATTAAAAAAAGAAACACTTCGGATAAGCGAAAAAGAATCCAGATCGACAATTTATTAACAATATCGCTGTTTTCGTAATGCTATAACTAAATAAGATTCAATTTAATTCAACATTCCTTCTTTTTAAATCTACAGTGAACCTAAAGAAAAGAAAAGTTATATAAAACATAATTAATGGATGAAACAGTAGACACAAAAACGAGCAAACTCCTAGAGCGGTCATTAATCATGTTTATCCGCTCTGCTTTAGACTTTAGGCACTTGATGCGACGTCCGTCTACTCTAGAAGTTCACACAGCGAGAGTTTCGCTCAAGGACATCGTCTGTTACCTCTCTCTATTGGAAGCCGGCCGTCCTGAAGATAAATTAGAGTGTAAGTATGAAATATAATTTAGTTTACTTCATACCTACCTGTTGCATGCGAGTTCGTCAACGTAAAATAAAAATAATAGTAAAAAAACATGGCATATTACTCAGCGATAACTTGGTTTTTTAATGGTGAAAATTTTTTTAAATCGTCCCAGTAGTTTTTGAGTTATTCCAATACATACAAATCTTTCCTCTTTATGACATTAGTATAGGTAGGAGTTTAATATTTTGACTTAGTGACTAAATTATAGGTAATTAAAGGCATAAAAATGCATCAATATTTGGAAATTCAAAAAGTGGTCTTATTGATATTGGAAAATTTGATTGTTAAATTTCTCTATGACGTTTAGTAGGTAGTTGTAAAAATCTGTATTATTTCTTAGTCATGTTTCGACTGTACGACACCGATGGCAACGGAGTACTGGACACCAACGAAATGGATTGCATCGTCAACCAAATGATGACAGTCGCTGAATACCTCGGATGGGAGACTTCGGAACTTAGACCGGTGTGTACTTTTTAATGTACTGTAAATAGTAACGCCTGTCTTTTGTTTTGTCGTGGTATTTGCTGCGATCTCGAAAATGCTCTACACATTATCAATGTTTAAATTCACTTGTTTTTCTACTTTGTTTTTAGATTCTACAAGACATGATGGTGGAGATAGATTATGATGCTGATGGTACAGTTTCGCTGGACGAATGGAAAAGAGGCGGGTAAGATTCAAACTGTGTGATTCCTCGACTCAAATTTTGTTGTCGTAGATTAAACATTCATAAAAGTATTAAATTCATTTTTTCCAGTATGACAACTATACCGTTGCTAGTACTGTTAGGCTTGGACACGAATGTTAAAGAGGACGGAGAGCACGCGTGGAGACTGAAGCACTTTAACCGGCCTGCGTACTGCAACCTCTGCCTCAACATGCTCGTCGGGCTCGGGAAGAAGGGCCTCTGTTGCATATGTAAGCATACCGGCATTAGCATTAGAAAAACATCTGAAGTCGATAATATCGTTCTGATCCAATTTAAATGTAGGATCTTTACTAGTAAACTTTTCTATAAGCGACATATACTATAAAGTTTAAACTGCATTTATTATGCCTGGTTCACACTAGTCAGTTAGTTGAGGGTCCAATTGGAGTGCTACTGACCAATTGTCCTGACCTTCTCTCTTTCTCCTTATTTATTACTCTGGTATGTTCATCAGTCTGCAAGTTCACGGTGCACGAGCGGTGCGTGCAGCGCGCGCCTGCCTCCTGCATAGCGACATACTCCAAACGACGCGCATCCGCCACTCTCGCGCACCATTGGGTTGAAGGTACATAGAGCCTTATTGAAGAAGCCTTATTATCTTTTTAGATGAATTATATTGAATTGAATTATATCCATCAACTGTATGTTTTCAGGTAATTGTCACGGAAAATGTGCGCGGTGTCGGAAAAAGATCAAAGGGTACAACGGAATTACCGGCCTTCACTGTCGCTGGTGTCACATTACCGTGAGTCCTCTTTTTCTTAGACCGTGCGCACATCTTTGACTTAGCTATCACACAACTGTTGTCGATTGTTTCGCAGTAACCTGTTTAGTTGCACAACTAAAAATCGAGTAGTTTGCGCACCTTCATATAAGCTTATAGGAATGAAAGGGAGACTAAGCAGTTGTGCGATAGTTTAGGCAAATATGTGTTTGCGCTCTTAATATATTGATGTTTCATATGTATACTTTTTGCACAGTAATATTGTTATTGCAGCTTCACAACCGGTGCGTGGGCAGCGCCGGCGGGGCGTGCTCGCTGGGCCGGCACGCGCGTCACATCCTGCCGCCCACCGCCATCCGCCCGCTCGTGCTGGACCGCCAGCGCTCGCTGCCGCACAGGCACAACCACGACCAGGTACAACATGACACACTGTCGATATTTAATGTCTATGTACACTGTTGCTAAGAACTATCTATCTCAACCAGTGAACTCCAAATCCACACTTCATTTTAACCATCATAGTTGTGTCTACATTTGATTGCATTGACTTATGATACCCAATCTTGGCCGCCATTTCGTTTAAGTAACCGTCCCTTGTCCGGCTCAAAGGACCACTGCTTTTTCTAATCTATTCAATTTCCTTTCACTTCTTACTCTTTAATTTTACGTTATGTTAATCAGAAATAAACTGTCAAAATTACATTATTCCCAGCAAACTCTCCCAGTGTCGATATCACTGCCACTCTCTATATCGGCATCAGCAGAAGAGAAGAAAGAAGAGAAGAAGGAGGCTCGCGCGCCGCCCATATCATTCCAGATAACGCCACCGGAGGGCTCGTGGCCTCTGCTCGTGTTCATCAACCCCAAGTCGGGGGGGCGGCAGGGCGCGCGCGTGCTGCGTAAGCTGCAGTACATCCTCAACCCGCGCCAGGTACACGACATAGCTAAAGGCGGGCCAATGCAAGGTAATTTACTTTAAAATACACCTTTAGTTACGTTTTTAATAATCTAATGTTTGCAGTTAGAATTTATGTCTTGTAATTTTCTTTATGCCAGGTCTGTTGATGTTCAAAGATGTAAAAAACTACAGAGTGATTTGTTGCGGCGGGGATGGAACGGTTGGCTGGGTTCTGGAAACTATGGGTAATATTCATGTTTGCTGTATTACAAAATGGAATTAAAAATTACTTTACATCATACTTTTAGACCTATCTATAGGAACCGAAAAAGGAAATTCTAAGTTAATGTATTTTATGAATTGTAGATAAAGTGGCAATGGAGTCGCAGCCCGCCGTGGGCGTCATCCCGCTCGGCACCGGCAACGACCTGGCCAGGTGTCTGCGCTGGGGGGGAGGGTAAGTTACAACCTTGGCAATACATTTTCTTATTTATAAACATAGATAATTAGGATTAATAGAGGTTACACCTAACATAAAAAAGGAAAAAAAGGACAGAATTCAGATAAGACCGCAGATAAAGATATATGGATGATCAGGACATTCTGTTCCGACCCTCCGTTGGGTTAGCCCAGCTTGATGATGACACTTTAGAATTATTTTATACCACCTAATCTTCGTGTTACAGATATGAAGGGGAGTCAATTCATAAGATTCTGGATAAAATAGCGCGCGCAAGCACCGTCATGATGGACCGCTGGCAGATACACGTCGAGAACAGCAACGCTGCTGTGAGTGTTTTATCTTGACTATTTTTAAATACGTTGCTTTTCGTTGGAAATTACTGACTGATATATCTTTTTTAAACCGCGCACATTGAATACTGATGGTAATTATTAACGTATTTAATTGTAATGTTGAACTACCAAAATTTAAAGATCACCCACTGATAAATCGGCAATGATCTTAGTTTTTCTACACGATTTTGATGCACGTTGTTTTCATCTCCTTCAATCAGAAGTCTTGAACCTGTCCTATAGACATTTGACCTTAGACTTTATTACATACTGAATGTAGATTTAGCACGAATATTTGGGAGTAGCTATTCATGTCGATGACAACAAAATTTGTTTGAGTTTTGTCGGTGTACTTTCCGTCCATCGGACGTCATATAATTTGTCAACGGTCTATACAAATAGTTACTTGCCAATTTTCGTGCTAAGCGACCAGGTCTAAAAGCCGTTCCTGCTAGATTAGAATTAGCCCAGTCATCATGACCATATTAGACACTTTATTGACTACGCACTCCAATAGTTTTGCTGTAGATTTAAGGAAGTAAGACATTTATGGAATATTCTTCGTTTTCCAGTGTGAGCAACTTCAGATGCCGGACTCCGCGCCTCATCCCACCTCTGTTCCCTACAACATTATAAACAACTACTTCTCTATAGGCGTGGTAAGTTGTTTTTATGTATAACATTTAAAGGCACAAGATAGCACTAGTGCTCTAAAACCACAGTACAACTAACCAAACTAAGATGTTCTCTTCGTCTATTAACTGTGACTTTCCAATGGCAAAACGTCTTTACAAAACTATAGTCATCTCTCTCTATCTCTTATGAAGAAGACGATGTGATTATTGCAGGACGCAGCGATCTGTGTGAAGTTCCACACGGAGCGGGAACGTAACCCGGACAAGTTCAGTTCGCGGATGAAGAACAAGCTGTGGTACTTCGAGTTCGCCACCTCGGAGCAGTTCGCCGCCAGCTGCAAGAACCTGCACGACCACATCGACCTCGTGGTACTCACGCCTTAGTGCGCTGTAGTATAGTTACAGATAGAGATGGATAACCAGATATGTGACCATATTTTCACATTCCACAAAATGCTGGATTGCTGATATTTCTCTTCTTATATTCACTATCAGATGTAGCGATGTTACCTCCTTAAGGATATGATCATCGCCACATACTATTTTAGATTTTGATAAAAGAAGTATTTGATATGCATCCTCTGCGCCCTTATCTGTTCAATCATACTTTAACATGATAAACGTAAAAGTATGACTGAATAATTGTATCGTATCTCTTGAACGGCTTAACGAATTTCGATGATGTTTGGCGTAGATGTATAACATAGTCTGGAAGAAAATATAACTTGCTAAGTAAATTATCTGATTACAATCCAAAGTAAAATCTGTGTTGGAAATATCGGATTTTCTTTCCTTATCTGAAAGTGACGTCATTTTTAAGCTATCTGAGCCTATATCAGCTGGTGGGACAGGCCTTAAGTGTTATTTAATTCGCGGACAAAGTCTAGTATTGAAATGAATGACTTATTCAAGCTTGGTATGCAATGTAGTGCGACGGCACTTCGCTGGAGCTGAGCAAGGGGCCGGCGCTGCAGGGCGTGGCGCTGCTCAACATCCCGTACGCGCACGGCGGCTCCAACCTGTGGGGCGCGAGCGGCGCGCATCGCCGCGGCCGCTTCCCCAACGCGCACCAAGGTAGGCGCCCACCACACTTAGAGCAATTAGGACAATTACGCTTAGTTCGACATAGGTTTTTGGAGCAAAAAAATATCCACCAACACTCTAAAATCAAAATATCATGTATTTTTCTCCAAACTAGTTCAGTCGATTTATTATTTTTATTGAATTAAGGGTTGACCTCTTATGTTTCCTGTCATACAATTAGTGACAACATTTTATCATCTATAATCACGAATATCACTAACCACGTTCGTCAACGTGGTTAGCGATCACAGAAAGAACTATACTAAAAATGCTCTGAGCTCTGCTTTTAAACAGTTGTGATAACATTCCATGGTCTTAATTTTATTCCCTTTATCTTCCCAGCGTTTCTTGTAAGGAATGGATGGGAAGGGAAAGAAAACTTGACAGTAAAGGAAACACATAAGAAAGAGAAATGTCCTCTTTGTGTGTGTCTCTTCCTCCTCCTCCTCTATCGATTGAAGGATAGGTAATGCATCTGCTATTGCAGATGTCTATAGACAACTATGGATTAAGGACGCCACTTACTTGTTTGTAATATAAAAAAAATGATACGATGTGATTTGTATGTGCATTTAAATTCCTAATTTCAATAAGGACTGACTTGGTCCAATAGATTAATATTAGGTTTATACGATTTTTAATTGAACCTGTTATCACCTGCCACTGGCAAAACAATTAGCTGAATTTCATAAGATTTATTGAAGGTTACCAAATTAAATTCGAAGTCAAGTACATTTCTAGCGTGATGATTATCATTCCGTGACATATAGTGGTAATTACGCGCGTTAGTGAAATGTAATTTTAAATGTTGCCAGCCTATTTTCGCCGCAAGGCATTATTACCAGTGCTACAACCTTGTAAGGTGGGCTCGACTCGTAAATAGACTAGTTAATGTATGTGTTTATCTTGAGTAATTAATCTTCATACAACAGGCGTAATTTTGATTTAGGAAGTGACATTTTTAGATCAAATGTTAAAAAAAAACAAGGAATTAGTTCGATAGTATTAGTTTGTCGACATTATTAATATTTGTATAATTTGAAGGGTTTTTTGCACTTGGTTTTTGAGGGTTTTTTGTCAATTTATTCTGGGTAACTACAAAATTTCTTAACTTCCAGACATTGGCGACAAACTGATAGAAGTCATCGGCTTGGAAAATTGCTTACATATGGGACAAGTACGGACAGGTAAGATTTTAATGAAGACCAATTGCAAATATCAACTTGGTATTAAATCTTATAGAAGCATTAGATAACAGTACTGATATATTCTACAAAACATGTTATTTAAAATGTTTATAACAAAGTGTAAACTGCGGAAGATGACTTCTTACATATAAAAGACCTATCCAGAAACGTGTCATCTCTGTTCTTTTCAAAGACAATGAAAGGGACGACGGTATTATTTTGCAGATGTTTTAGCAGTAAAGTACATTAACAGTAAATTCGATGTTCCAGGTCTGAGGGCGTCAGGCCGCCGCCTGGCGCAGTGCAGCTCCATTACAATAACCACCAAAAGAACGTTCCCGATGCAAATAGACGGCGAGCCGTGGATGCAGCCGCCCTGCAAGGTCACACACACATTACACATCACACATGCATACTTATGTTTAAAAAATGAAGCACTAATTACCACATTCACAAACACTAAGTAGTCTTTTAGTGTAGATTTAGTTTCCTACCTTTCGCCCGCGACTCCGTTCGCGTGGAATAAAAATTGAGTAGCCTATGTGTTCCAGACTATCTTCTACATCTATGCAAAGTTTCATCGAGATCCGCTCAGTCGTTTAGGCTACAAACTCTAACAAACATCCATCTATAATTTCTCGTTTATAATATTTAGTAAGATATGAAGGGG
>DVQG01001576.1:0-10475 GCA_018231605.1 Papilio ambrax
TAAATAATCTAGATTTCATTTCAAATTAGCTTTTGCCCGCGACTCCGTCCGCGTGGAATTTAAAAAAAAAAAGTGAGCAGCCTTTATGTTCTTCCAGACTATCCTCAACATCTATGCCAAATTTAATCGGGATCCGTTCATCCGTTTAGGCTACAAACTCTAATAAACATCCATCCATCCATCCATCTAAGCTTTCGCATTTATAATATTAACATAGTAAGATAGTTACTCTTGATTAATTTCTGGTCCCATTTCAGTAACTGACATCTCTTTGTTATCTTTCGCCGAGCTTCGTTTCCACTTCAATTTTCTCATTTGCACCCACGATGAACTTTCGCCTTCAATTTTACTCCTAAAATTTTATAATTGCGAATTGCGATTATCGTGCGTAAGAAATTACTGTACATTACCTTAAACTTGGTGTACTATTTTCGCTAAATTTTCTGTGAATAATATGTATAACAGTTGGGATTGTTAAAATCTAGTTAAATTAACTCAATTGATGAACGTTTAACTACTCTGAGTAGGCTTTTGTCTATTACGTATTACTATTTTTGTCATCTTGTACAAGATAAATTTATAAATCACAGACCATATTTACTCTTCTTTGGTTAACCAATCTAATCTTTTTAAAATTTTGCTAATGAATCAAGTTATTTGTAAATATTAGAATTAGAAGTACTTACTCTTTACGGGATCTCTCAGCAGAGCTGGAGACACGGGCAGGCCGGGGACCTCCTCGCATGGTCATGTAATCTTCGTAATGTTTCTTCAACACTGTACGAACCTTTGAACAAATACAAATTCTGATTGATTTCTGTTTAAATGTACATTTACTTCGACTATATCTGAATCGTTTATATGATTTGGACAAAAAAAAATCCATAGACATAGTTGTTTCTTTAGATTTCTTAACATTTTAAGCAAAAACGCCTGACTTTATTGAAATAATAAAAAATTACCTTTACAAACTGACATCCCTAAATCTCTGTATCCTGAACTAATCGAACCTAACCTACATGTCATATTTTGATGAAGTTTAATTTGTTAGCGCAAGCGATGTTGACTAGATAAGTGAAAGCATAGCGAGTTGCGTTCAGGTGAGTGGGTGCCATCGTTAGGGTACTCGAGTCGAGAGCTGTCCTCTAGCCTGTTCCAAACATAATGACAACGGCGGGTGGCAGACAAAAGACAAGTCAAGGTCATCTTGACATAATTCGTTTTGAAAAATGATTTTAAATTAATTTTGAATGTGTGTATATCGTAGCTCTTTTGAGTAGTTAATAATAATGTAGGTATGTAAAGTTTTTATTTTATATGTGACAGCAATTTCAAGTGAAGTGAGTGAAGTCAATCGAAATATCCTCCGACACTTAAAAGTGGGGATTTTTATTTGCATTTTTGTAATGCAAATACGAGTACATAAATAAATCTATATATACTATTGAAAAAGTCAATGCGTGTTATATCACATTCTGTGAGTTAGAGTTTTCGATCACAATATAGGTATCAACATAATAGAATTGAATCTGTTTGGCAAATATGACATCACGTAATCGATGCCTATGTTTACACCGACTTGAGTGGTCTAAAACACATTTCGGACGCACTCGACATATTGATTTCAGTCAATATCGTGACCTTCTTGATGTGGATTCAATATTATAAAGGCTATACTATAATCATTTCTTTAGCTTTTAGTTCTTATTATAGGGAGCTATCCGCCTTACCTACTTTTGTATGGCAATTAATAGTCTCATATCTTTTCTGTTATATCCATAGCCTTCCTCTTGATGTAAAATATAGCCCATGTTACTGAGTGATGATGTAGCTTTTTAAATAATAGTGAAATCGGTTCAGAAGTTTTGGAACATACTCAATGCAAACAATCACATTTTTCCTCGTTATAACAGCGCACCAACATATTTGATTAAACTGTCGCACAACTATTCAGTCGCGCTTTGATTCCTATGTGTTTATCGAGGTGCGCACATTACGCGATTTTAAGTTGTGCAACTAAACAGTTGAATTGGCTGGGAAACAATCGACAGTCGCACAACAGTTGTGCGATTGTTTACACAAAGGTGTGCGCCGGGTCTTGTAGGTATTTTTTTTTTCTTAAACGATAGGTACAGGTGAGTAAACTTATATGTTTTGTTGTTCTAAATATCTTTTTACCATATAGTAACATATGATGTACAATCATTTGGTTGGCGCATAGAATAGACATAGACGATTCACCTATTTTTATTTACCTCTCCGTTCAAGAAGCAGTAGATAAGAGCAATAAAGAAGCCCTGGAATGATCGAAGGAAATGCGTACTGTAGCTCCATAGCCCAAACATCCAGACTCCGCTATCCAGTGGCGCTTCTATCAAGTTCAAGATGTTCGTGATCCCCAATAGTGGTAAAAGAACAAGCGCCGCTCGAACAGCTTTCCTGAAATTAAAACAAGCCATAATAATCAATAACTCGGATTTAGCAAACTAATTTTCATAGGTCTATAAAAATCTATACTTCTATACCAAATAATTGTAAAGAGGAAGGATTTGCATTTTTGGATTTTTGTATATATTGAAATAACTCATAAACAGCTGTACCGATTTAAAAAATACTTGCACCTATAGCTATAGCATACTATAACTTTTGTATGTATGTGTTTACTTTTTTTTTATTTTTTTATTTAAACCTAGATAGTTATAACTTTGTCTTTTGACGATGGGGTTTGTATATGTATTGCATGATATTTTTACCTGACTTTCTCCATTTCTGTACTTTGAGACTGGCGGAGTTTGACGATCAAAACTCTCATGATGTTCAAAAGGAATATTAGGTTTATCTGAAAATAAATTGTGACAATAACGAGTTTGGATCTGTGTCAATCGATTACTAAAAACTTTTTAAACATGCTTTAATTTTCATATGAAGTAAATAGCTTTAAAACAAGCTTAATTACTACTACATAAAGCAGTAGCACATCTTATAAAATGTGTACTTTGACAACATAAACTTAAAGCCTACACAATCGAGAATTACCATATTATAATGAATCAACATCCAATATCGCTTTGATCACAATGTCCCGTCTACACGTGCGACTTATCTATTATCTATCTATCTATAGTAATGTAATAAAGCGTTAACATAACATAATAGCATAATTGTAAACATCTGATAACCTAACACATTAAAATATCGGTAAATTAACTTTCGCTACTAAATAAAGAAAGTATCAATATATCCACGAGTGACTCATTCACTACTATGTACTTGTGATATTTATAATATTACTCAAAATAAATACAATTATTTATGTTAATATAATGCTTCGTATAAATTACTACTTCGAGATTTAGCGCATGTATCGGAAAACTTCCATCGTTTATCAAGAGCTTTCAAACACGTGTAAACGCACACAAATTTTACTAGTATCTTTTATTAGTTATTCCAACTGGCTTCACACGGGCTTTATTAACAAAATAGAGTACAGTTTTCATCGATTCATTTAATTAAAAAGCAATGAAAGGTGTGCGACACAAATGTCTGCTACATATATAATATGTACTTAGTTATTGTCGGTTACGAATTCTGATCCACTGTTAGCAAAAGGGACAGGTTTCAAGCTCTCGTTTATATAGTAACATACTCTAATTTGCGTTTTAAATTACTTTGTTCATATTGTATTTATCTCTCGAAGGATATTGGAGCGAATGCACTTCAATCTCCTTTAAAGGATATCAGATAGTTTGTTTCTGACATGACATTTGTATTCACATGTTGTCTGTGTTTTTTCAAAGAGAACATGTGGAAGGATATTTTATACAAATTCTCTGATAGTTAAAACCTACAGTTATAAACATTTGCTTACCATTATGACGGCCAGTCGAGGTCCTTGGACGATCCAGTAGAGTGGGCTGAAATTGTATCCATACCAACACCTGTGAAATGTAAACACATTGATGCGGATAGCTCTGAGAGTTGAATCACGCCAGTCTAAATAGATATGCCGCGCCGCCGCGCCGCCGGCCAGCGGTCTGAACGTTAACTATTGCCTGTCGATTGACGCCGACTTTGTTTAGATTTTTACGACATTTTGATGAGTATGGCCGGATGCGTTAAGTGTATTATGGAATAAATACAAGAGATCAGTCCGATTTATCTTTGTTAAATTTTGGTTGTCAGCAGAAATAAGAACTCACTATAGTTGACTATAATATATTTTCCTATTATTTAAAAGGATCAATCGGTTTTTTTCAAGACTATTTTCTGGGTAGTGTTTTTTCCGACTTTAACTCTTTTAGATCGATATACTTTTGAAAACGATTACTAGATTTATTACAATGAGTAAATAACGACTAAAGATTCATTAAATTATACCACACTTACGTCTCTAATCTCTCCCGTTGGTAATGCAATGCTGTCATGGTGGCCCAGATCGCGGTGACAACAAACGGTATCCCCCATCCCGTGGCATAATATAACAGATACGATATTCTCTCTCTGAGAGCGTTCGCAGTTACCACATTGTGTAAGTACAAGCCTTCGATAAACATCCACATGAACATCACCGTTATAGCATATTCCAGAAGAACGTACGATGATTCGCAGAGGTATGGCTGGAATAAAAAAAAACATTCAACAAATCACTACATATATAAAATGTCGCCAGCGATTACACCAAGGGGAATTTTAAAATCAGACTATCAAAGCAAACAGAAAAAGATTTCTAAAAAAAATAAAGAGGCAATAAATTTCGCATTAGCAATTTTAATCATTTAAGCTCAAGCTTAGTCATTCGCACAATTTAAATAAATAAAGCTTAACAGTATTATTAATAGTTTAATGCTATTAGTTCGTACTATTAATAAAATAGAACCATAATTAGGTAGATGCAGTCTCAAATGATCCAAGTATTTGTCGGATAAGAAATTGCCTTGTGGGCAGTTTACACTTTCAAGGATTTTAAAGTGCCCTTGAAAAATACAAGTGTTCTTAAAATATGTTTGTACTAACCTCTAATTTCTAAGGTCGTTGAATTTTTAACGACAAAACATTTCATTTCATGTATTTTTTTTATTTCTATACATACAAGTTTGCGTTATATTTTTATATGCAAATGCATTGTTATCGCTGTGCTTGGTATTATAGATATTTAGGATTTTTACGGCAAAGCTACAAATTAAAAACGTAAAAAAAAGGTAAATAGCAAGCGCATAGCCAGTCGATAACCTAGGTCTTATACGAAGTAGTTATTATCTAATTTACATTTTTCTACAATCTATGGGGGCACAACTGCCCTTCTCCCCCAACCTCCCTAACAATCCCACGAAATGCATATTAAGAGTAGTCGTAATCTATGACGTTATTGAGCAGCTGTCATACGAGCAAATAGTGTTCTTAAGTCCTAACTACGCTTCTTTGAGGTTAGTTTTTACCATATTATCTATCCCCTTAATAGTGAAGTTTCCGTAGTTTGAGTGGTCGCCCATTGGACTCCTGATGAGCGCTTGGTCGATGTAGACCGTCAGTCTTATGATGACTTGCACCAACATCGCGCAGAACAAGGATTTGTGGATTCTGGTTCTATTGTTACGTAAAGACCTGTAGAAAAAAAAGCATTTAGGTATACTTATATTATTTGATTTGTAAGTCGCCAACGAGTCCTGTCAGTGATTCAAAGAAAAATTGTAGTGTAGAATTTAACATAAATAAAGATTCATTGAAAAAAAATTTATCGTATATTATATTATTATATATTATGATTTTTCTTTTCGCATACTTTTTACAACCAGTGAAGGCAAAAGGCAACGGCTCCTTAATGATTTAAAACCTTTATTTACTAAATCAACTTTATAGCTATTCAGTCTAGATTCTAGACCGATAGGAATTTATTAATTTGTCATAAGTTCCCAACAGAAGTATTAACGCGTAGCACGTTATTTTGTATTCGCATTTTGCTTGGTTGGAACATGTATTCGATTAGTTATTTTTTAAAATAAATTTACCTGTAGTAAGAGAATATGATCAGAGATATGATCAAAGCCAACATCGAAATGCTAAATCCTGCTATCTCCATATACCTTGTTCGCTGAGCTATCTCGAATTTTAACTGAAACAATAAGGGGTATTGTAAGATTCAATGTTTAAGGTGGCTTGTTGTTATTTAGGAACGCTCGTCTTCACTGAAGGGTTAGCATGTTGTGAATTAAGGGGAGTGCCACGATCTCGCATCTTTTTACGTCAACACAGCATGAAATGGAAATGTGTCGTAGTGTCCAGGTAGAAGCTATCCGCCATACAGGTTGAGTGACAGTATACATTTTTTTTGTATCATACAATATACAAGCCTTGAAATAAAGGGACATTTACCATATTAATTAATTAACCGTACAAAGAATGTCTGGATAGGATGGAAAGGTATTTTCATTAATTTTGATATTATCTCCAAATATTTCAAGTTATAAATTCTAAGATGCTTATGATATCAAAAATGGCTGAAGATTCTTTTCTTAAGAAATTTAGTACGCATCTTTGTAATAAATTTATTTAATAAAAAAATAGTAAAACTGAGGTTGGACATGTACTATGAGAGACAGAATTACAAACATCCTCTCACTTCGTATCTAATTTACCATTAAGAGCATTAATTCCATATTCGATGTATCCTACATTTCCTTTGAAGCGGTGACTTCAGCAAAGCTGTGTCAGATGTTTCAACTGCGCAATTACTAGTTTCCAAAGGTCTCAAAGCAATTTACCCACGGCCATTAGAGAGTTAAATATAACTCGATAAATACAAGACACGTTGAACCGAAGATGCAAGATGTTCAATATAAATTTATTCTATAGCTATTTATATGTATACATAAATTACATTAATAAATTTCTGAAGACCAGACTCAAGACAGCTGGTGTCCTTAAAATAATTTATACATTTGAATAATTATATTTAACCGACCCTAAATTTTCTGATGATGGTGATGATGATTGTTTGTTACACAATTACAATTAACGTAGATCTAAACATCTACTTTCTTTGCCTAAAATACTTTAAATTTTTTTTAAAGATATTTATGACGTATGCTTAAGATAATCTAACTACCGACCTGTGCTTCCTTTTCGTCGTCATAAACTTTACCGAAGAGCGTCTGAACTTCTGGCGGGAAACACGGCGTGTAGTTTGTCCATCCGATGACGCTGCTCTCGTTCGGCCGTCGACCTAGCCAGAGGCCGGAGTCACCGCACCGACGAAATGCAAGACCTGAAACAAATAACTTAAAGTTTGAAAATCGACAACAAAGAAAACTTAAAATTGTTGATGATGGTTGATTTTCACGGTACGTGATTCTACAGACATACGACGAACGACCACGGACTCATTGGACACCAAATGAATAATTTATCTGACAAATAGAATCGTGCACGGCTAAAACTTTAACGTCTATCATAAAATAATGATATTATAATGAAGTACAATATACTTACGTGATGTGTCGCTAAGTCTTGCTGGTGGGCAGTTTTGTGTGGCGACATCACCCGCAGGCGTTGGTGGCCAGCACAAGAACTTGTCGTATGTTGCATTGCAGTATGTCGTTTCTGAAATTATCACACAATCATTCAACATTTCTACAGAAGTTGACCCTATTATATATTCATTGGCTATTCCGCAACTGATGAAAGAAAACAACGGCTTCGTTTTGCTATTTTTTGGTAGTTATAATGGGTTATAAAAGAAACTGATTTTGGAGGCAACAAAGAACAACATGGTTATTAGCGTTGAATTATCGAGTGTGTTGTTTCCCAGAGTACAATATGATTCATAACATCAGAAAAGCAACAACATTTATTGGTTCAAACTTTCGATAAGCTGATAAGCTGCTTTTCATGAGAAAAATTTTATTTGTTCAAACGACTTAGCGTGAAGAGGTTCTCAGGTAGATACAAATGAATATGTATTTTTTAACATCACAGAATTTTTATTATCAAATTGTTTTTTAACAAAAAAAAATATATCCCTATGATTTTTCTTGTTGCCTTTCCATCAACGCCTGTCAGAAATCTCAGCAAATAGGGTATGAAAGCTGACACGGAATAAAATCTAATGGAAAACTAGGCATCGATTGTTGAATAAAAGAACTCATTTTTTATTTCGTTTATTATTTTATCAAAACCTCGAACTATAAAGTAAATAAATACATCTGCAATATAAATCTAACAAGTAAAAATCTAAAATTATCATAAAAATTAATAAATTTTATTCTCTAAAATTTAAAGAAGTCCTATACCAATAAACAAATTATAAAAACTCTAGTATAAGTTATATAAATTCAATATGCCGATTTTTCCCTTGGTTTATAGGTTAAAAAATAATCCCTGAATTGAGGAACCAGAATCGGTGTTTGTCCTGGGAGTCCGCAATTAGTTAAAGTTTCCTTCATTTTCTCCAAATCCATGTCTTTCATTTCACACAGATCTTCAAGGAATTCTAGAAATTCGTCCCAATTCAATTCTGCTTTGCTGCAACAGAATGATTTTAAGTAAATACAATCATGATAAAATCTGCAACATCAGTTTACAAAACTATCACAAGGAGAGGAGTGAATTAATAGAAAAGTGAAATATCACCTTCCAGGTAATTCCCCTTGAATTACTTACTTGAATTTATTAAACGATATTCCAGTATCAGTCATTGTGATTTTCCTATCGTCTAGCAGTTTCGTCTGTCTCAACCAGTAGTCGAATCTGTACAATGTGATGGTGAGACCATTTCTTTTGTGGTCAAACAGTAGTGCGAACTCGTAAAACTGACCCTCAAGAGTCGCCGCTTCTTCGTCAGCCATGAATCAAATCTGATAAAACTGCAATGCAAATTTTAGGTACTTGCTATCGAAAATAAAAATAAATGGGATAACGAAGTTCACAATTTCCAGTATTCAAAATATATAGCAACTGGATCTAAATGTAATGGTTAAAAATATTGTAAAATGTTAAAAATGTTGTTTGATGGTGAAGTGTATGGTATTTTATCACTGTTTGACATAATAAATCTCGTCGCATAGTTACCAAAAAAACAGATACCAAACAGAATAGATTAGTTACACGCGCAGATGTGACAAATGTACGCGAAACTATTATTTATATGTGTGACTAGCTTTCGCCCGTGACTTCGTCCACGTGGAAGTTGAAAAGTAAGTAAGCCTTCAGGTTTTGTTATATATTTGTGCCAAATTTCATCAATATCTGTTCAGCCGTTATGGTGGTAAACTCTAACAAGCTTTCATCCATTTAACTAAACTTTCGCATAATACTAGTAAGATTGAGTACGAAATTAAACAAATTATACGATGTCGAAATTTTCGTTGCCGTTCTGACGTGACTCCTGTTAGAAATGTATTCCCTCAGCTCCCAGCAAACAGGATACAAAACTCGTTTTAAATGAAGTAAATCGTAATGGAATTTAATGGTTAAATAAAAGGAATTGATTTAATGTTAAGTTTTATTTCTTAGTAGAATAAAAATTAAGGTAAAATGTCTTATAGTTTCAACCTAAAATCATCTTTTCCCTCGGTTTATACGTTAAGAAGAAGTCTCTATATTGGGGCACAGTAACTGGTGTTTGACCTGGAAGTCCACAGTTAGTTAGTGTTTCTTTAGTTTTTTCCAAATCCATTTCTTTCAGTTCACAAAGATCTTCAAGAAACTCCGTCCACTCATCCCAGTTCAATTCTGTCTTACTGCAAAATAAAAACATTTCACAACACAAAAAAGTTGTTAAACTATGGACACGTTCTATTATTTAGACAAAAATTACATATTATGTATTTCTGGCAGCAATAATAGCACTAAAACTAACTCGAAGGAAGCCGGTTAATATAATAAGACCATGTGCTAGATTCTGCTTTCTATTTGACCGACTTCCCAAAAGAAAGAGATACTCAATTCGTCTATGTTTTTTTTTAGATTCTTCTTTTCCTTTCCGTCGTTTAGGAGACAAGGATATAAAAAAGGGATCAATCACGAAGAAGACTAATGGAAAGAAAAAAAGGAAAAAGACAATTCTTTATTCAGGCTGTTGAACAAATATTGTTCAATACACTTACTTATACTTATTAAATAATATCCCAGTATCAGTCATAGTGACTTTCCTATCGTCTAGCAGTTTTGTCTGTCTCAACCAGTAGTCGAACCTGTACAGCGTGATGGTTAGACCATCTCTTTTGTTGTCGAACAAACGCGAGAATTCATAAAACTGACCCTCGAGAGTCGCCACTTCCTCTTCACCCATAGCTCAAGATAACTACAAAGTAATAAATCAAAATTATAATATGAATAAACCGAACCAATAACTAATCACATCACAGAGAAAAGGGCAGGTTGATGATGATGAAATCGATTAATTATAAAGACAGTGGCAGTGGTAGTGCCCGCTTTAATATCTAACAGTGGTAGTGCCCGCTTTAACATCTAATAGTGGT
>DVQG01001577.1:0-10473 GCA_018231605.1 Papilio ambrax
TTTCTAAGTGTCTTCATTGCTACATACATTGATGATATCACAAATTATTTATAACGTTATACTGTAAACAATGATTACGTTTTTATATCTATGTATATTAGTAGGTACATAATTGTTGTAAAATGTATGTCATACTCACTCTGCTTCCTTGTATTTCTTAGAGAAGGATATGATTCGAATGCCAAAGGGCATGCGGCAGGTGCCCAGGACATTCACCACACGGAAGTTCTGGAAACGGACTTGGAAGCCGAGCTTCTGCAGCGCGCGCGCATAACGGCGCGCTGCCACCTTGGCCTGGTCTTCACTGGTCGCGCCGGTGCACGTCACCCGCCCCGACGACCATATAGACGCCGTCGTATACGGCCGCCTCAGCTTCATCGTCACCATTCCGTTCTCGCGGCGAAATTCTACGTTAACACCGTTCAATGCGATCTGTCTCAAATTCAGGTGGCACTTAACACTAAAACTGCACACAACATTGTTTATCAAGATGTCTATTTCCGGAGTTTCCTCCTCGTCTTCGGCCGTGGCCTCCATCGGCACGTCCTCGCCGGAGGTGACGCAAGGCTGCTGTGGTTCCTGGGGCTTTGCTGTTTCACAGTACTCATGGTCGGGCACCATGTGGCTGGCGACACTGTGAGCTGATATGCCATGGTTTGTCACTACCCCGTGAGTGCCTTTGCTCAGGTCCTTGATACCGTTTTCTTGGATAAGCGTAGCCATGTCCCCCACGGCTTGCTGAAATAGTACAAATATTTAGATAAGAATATCATATATCGCACATTTCCTACTTCATACAGTAAATATAAGAGATTTTATTGTTTTCACAAAAATGTTGAACAGTGAACATCCTATCTTATTTACATATGGCTAAATATATTAAATTGACTTAAGTTAAAAATAATATGCAGCATGTTAGCGGGTAAAGTAGTGGTTTATTACAAACTTTAATTATCTACATACTATGTAAAATCTTGAAGTTAGATATAAAAAACTATGAAAAAAATAATAATATCCATCATAGAAGGTACACAGATTTTGTGTGTCAATAGGAATATTGATAAAGTGAAGATAACCCGAACAAGGACTCAATGAGATTTCTAATCTTGATAATAAGACTCAATTTTCACCTACGGAAAAAAATACAGAATTTGTTTTAGAATGTAACAAAATTACAAATACGCAATCCATAAAAATTATACAAGTGCAACATCCCATTTCATTAAAAAAAAATTGTTTAGACATGGCTAAACAATTGGTAAACCAAGATACCAATTTTACGAGATTATGACACCCCAGAAATAGAAAATTAATCAAATAACACCTCATTTGTTAAAATTGCTTCAGTTGTGTAGGCTCTAGGGCATCATAATGAAATTTACAAACATAATAACAAACTTACATATGAGCAAAAGACATTACCCTGTCTCTCAGTCATGTACTCATAATTCTTATACACATCTACATGCTATATAATGTACAATAAAAAAAAATAGTGCAAGAAACATATTAAACATGGAAAAAACAAGAAACATATTATTATGTAGACATTTAGAATGTCATATGTATAATTGAAAAGATGCTATAGAATTTACAAAAACTTGTAAACTCAAAACTCTTTCAAGAAGAAATGATTCATGCAACCTTAATCAAACAGTGATTAAACCATGTGTGGTTATCAGTGCAGTTGGCTGCGGCCATAAAGGGAACTTTATTGAAAACTGTTGATTGCACAACAATGGCAAATGCCAAACATACCTCACAATGAAATGTTTAATGTGACTTCACTTCTTATATAACCTTACACATTTCACATGAAATTTTTCATAAAATATTCACTTTAACTAAAAATACCACACTATGAATGTTCAATAATGTGATTAAACAAATTTAGTAAAAATTATAAGTCTACTTAAAAGACATTTTACTAGCGATAGAAATGATTTAAAATGTAAGCGTTTTTAAAGCAATCATGAGTCTTATAGCCTCTTACAAAATATGATTATTCTACAAATACTTCTTCATTTCACTTCACATGGGAAATACTAACAAATGTAACAATAACCTCAACATACTTTATTACTATTATCTAAAAAGACAGAAATGAACAAAATTAAGGTTTACCTACCATTGATTCTGGTTACACCGCTTTACAGCATTCTAGTTACAAATGTAGCATGGAAAATATATCCTTTTTATATAATAAATAATCTGTAACAACACTTAGGGATAAAACCTATAGATTACTGTCAAAATATTGTGATGACTGTGTTAAGATAAAATGACATTAAAGTAAGAACAAAAGACTATAAGACTTTTGATAAAAAAGTAATAGAAATGTCATTGTTACTGGTTAGTTTGGCAACAGCAGTAACTAAAAATCTGCAATGGTTCTAAAATCTAGGTCATTACTCTCCATAGAGCCAAATTTCGCGAAGATTCAATGGAGGGGCAATAATTTAGGCCACTTCCCACGATGCGACGCGGCGCGGTGCGGTGCGGCGCGGAGCGACAACTTGACACTCGCACAGCTGACTGGCCGTCGCTCCGCCCCCCACCATCTGTCGCCACTGTCGCGCTCGTGCACGCAGCGCCCCAAACCCCAATGCATCAGCCCCAGCCCCAGGAAGAAATATAATTTCGTTAAACCTCCACATGTCATTTATTAACTTAATGATGATATGAACTAACAAATATGACGGTTGAATGTAAAAAACAATCCGAAACTTCCTTGATACAATCAGTCGTTAGAATATCAACAACCTAATATAGGTTAAAATTAGCGGAATCTCATTTAAGACAGATCCACCCTTTCGACCTCTATTGTGTGATTAACACTGAAATAGGTTGTAGCGAGCAGTTATTGACCCCACAATAACGATCAAGCCACACGTGATTGAAAAGCACAAAGGAATTGCTCCTTGTGCTAGGATAAATTAGATATACATATCCACCTGAACAAACAACGAATGTAATAATTAAATAGAACGTGAAATAAATTATGGGATATCCGAATTTACCACGAAAATAACACGAGAACACTTGGATAAAATGAAACGTAAGTTGAGATCAGGTCTAGCTAATACTTAGTGAATGTTGTTATAAAATAGTAAAGGGATAGATAGTGTTTAGGTATTAATAGTAGTTATTGAAACAACAAATTTACCTGAAATAATGTGCTATATTTGTCACAATTATTTTTACACCACCAATGAAGTAATGATTTTCATTGCAAATTGGTCCATAAAGACGAAAATAAATAAAATATTTTGATTCGCACTTTTTTTAACAATTCAAAAGACACTTAATGAATCTCTCAGTTAAATGTAGGAACCCACCAAATATTGCTATTTGCTAACGCAAAAATTTAAGAGCTTATGCACATCCTGTCTAGCACCGCCATGTTCTATCTGAACGAATAAGAATGAGAATTAAATTTGGTCATTCTGGCTCATTCATAGACAAAAATCTCTAATATGAAAGAGCAATGAGCATTTCATTCAAATCACAGAGTATATAATACTTTAACAACTATTAAAAAATAATGTATAATCTGTCGTCCTTTGCAGAAAAAGATTTACAAAGCAATAACTTGGCGATAACCTACAATTTTAAAATATATCAAATAATGAAGTTTAGTTTCTAAACATAATCATACAAACGTTAACATTTGTAACTCATATCTGATTTAACGAAGTAGCGAAGTGAAATTATGAAATGAATATTTACCAACAATTTTGTTAAAAGGTGTAGAATCGATTAGGTGGTGCTTACCCTAATTTAGTTATTTATGAAACACTTTGATTCTCTTGACGAAGCTTCAATTTTTGATCTGTATTTTAAAAATTAAACAAAATCTATGAACTTAATGACAACCATAGACATCGAAATATAGTTTTAAAACGCCATTGTATAAGTGCAAACTCCACCTCCACCTCCACTCCACTTCCAGTAACTTGCAATATGTTCCTATCTTCACGTTATTGTTCGATCATCGTTCGTCAATCAAGCGGTTTATAATTTAGCATTATTTAACATTATCCTTCAATGTTGTGTCCTTAATTATATCGTTTTTACAACAGTGTTAAATTAACACTTCACGGATCATTGTTATTGTATCACATAATCAACTATGTTTGCAAACGTGCATATGCTTTGTTGTGAGAACCACCTTTATCTCCTGTCATTTTGAGCTTTAACAAGTAAATTTTTTGATAATGAAACATAAGTTACCCGTCTAACTTAGGCTATTAACGTTGTAAAAGTGTAGGTTAATAAAACATTACTACTTGTTGATGTATCGTGATGAGAGTGGTGTCTCCAATCGGGGTGCTAATCAGGAGAATGTGTGGTGGCGTTTAGTGTCAGAGAAGATCAAAAATTGGATTGAGAATGGAAGCGGTAAAGGATGAGGAGCGTTGGCGGCGGCTGTGTGCGCTGGAGGAATTGCTATGTGACCCCCAGTCCACCGGCAACGTGGACAGCTTACTGGACACAGTGACCGCACTCGTCGCCGACTGCGATCATCCAGCTATCCGACGCATGAAAAATGTCGAGGCATACACCAGTAGATGTAAGTAGGAGACGCAAATTGATGAAAATTTTAAAAACCTCTGAAAGCCATGATATAATTTCATAAGTAACATATTTTTTCCAACACATGCATCATCATAATTGAATGCATACATACTTGTAGGCTATGATAATGAAAGATATTTAGTTCTTTCTTAAGAATAATCTTATCTCTTTAATTGTATTTCAACAAGTATGTAACTGATTAAAGATTTTTACATTTTGATGCAATTAAATTGATCTACTAGTGGAAATATCTAGTTCTAATAGTGACATTTCATTAATTTTCGTGAGGAAAGTTGAATAGAATTTCACTATTACATATTCCATGGTTACTAATATATGTTTATAGACATAAAAACATGCAAACACAAATAAAACAAACATGTTTTTCGTCATGAGATAACTTTAATTAAACTTGTAACTTCCAAATTAGAGTTTTGACATCAGCATTGAAATATTCAATCTGTTTCAATGATTTGTGAAGTTAACCTGCAGTGTGCTAGCATAGCTGAATATGGTCTAATCACTTTAGGGAAAACTTCGAGTGTCCTAGAATGGTTCCTCAGTGGGGATGTTTGACTGTTGATGATGATTGAAACATGCCATAACATCTAAATGCTGTTATATTTTTTTAACATGTTGGGTTGTCAATACTGTAAACTGCACTCAGATATATTGGATGCCTATATTTTAAAGTTCTAATTCATGGTAATTGTGTCTTGATGTTATTTAACTAAACAAATAATTGAAATGTTCTAACCTGATTTTTTTATTTTTTTTTTTTAAATGAATATGTTGAGTGCAATCTTCTCATAGTTTTTTTACATTAAATATATTTGAATTTGTTTCGTATCTGTAGAAATTATTTGTTTTAACATTATTACTGATTATTTGTACTAATGAGAAGCAGTCATTAAAGGTACAAATCTGACTTGTTATCTATGTAGTACATATGACCATTGACCTCGTAATTAAATAATGCATTTGTTATGTACATATGTATGCTTGTTTATTAATTTCTAACCAGTTGAAATATGCACACTCTTTCACATATCTTTTATGTGTTTGTAACTATAGATTTATATATCTAGTTGTTAATAAACAGCATTGCTGTATTGAATATTTGTTTCTGTTAGTATAATGTCTATTATCCAGTGTTACTTCTATTATTTATTATAGGTCCTTTCTAGATATTTTTTTTAAACAACAACAAAGTCATTTCGCCTGATGGGCAGAAGTCAAACTAGATTATGTAGCTCACTAATACCTCCATGTCAATATTGAATAAGTGTAACATGATCCTAGTTGAAATAAAGTTGTCTTGTCATGTATTTTCTTTTAAGTTACTAAGCACTGCAGTTTCCGACACAATTAACTACAACAGTAGCTACTCTCACCACCCCAAATAAGCATCATACACTGTCAATTTTCACTTTTTACAATTAATTTTAAATTTATTAGCTGGCATTGTCTGGACCATGAAAAGTGGTTTAAAAATGCTAATTTTACATTTGTTACTTTGTTTGTTTTAGATGAAGAGTTTGCATCAGACATAGTTAACCTGCGTATGAAAGCAGCCGACTTTGATTTGATAAAGGTGATAGGTCGGGGAGCATTTGGTGAAGTTCAGCTAGTCAGACAAAAGTCCACCCGGCAAGTTTATGCTATGAAACTTCTGAGTAAAGTGGAAATGATTAAGAGGTCGGATTCCACATTTTTTTGGGAGGAGAGACATATAATGGCGCATGCCAATTCAGAGTGGATCCTCAAGCTTCATTTTGCGTTCCAAGATCAAAAATATTTATATATGGTGATGGATTACATGCCCGGTGGTGATCTTGTTAGTTTAATGTCTAATTTTGATATACCAGAGAAGTGGGCAAAGTTCTATACAATGGAAATAGTTCTGGCTTTAGATGTAATTCATGGTATGGGTTTTGTACACAGAGATGTAAAACCTGACAATATGTTAATTGATAAATATGGCCATCTAAAGTTAGCAGATTTTGGTACTTGCATGCGGATGGGTCATGATGGATTGGTGCGAGCTAGTAATGCTGTAGGTACTCCTGATTATATTTCACCTGAAGTATTACAGTCTCAGAATGGTGAAGGGGTTTATGGGCGCGAGTGTGATTGGTGGGCTGTTGGAATATTTTTATATGAAATGTTAATAGGTGATCCCCCATTTTATGCCGATAGTTTAGTAGGTACATATGGAAAAATTATGGATCATCGGAATTCTTTACAATTCCCTGATGATGTAGAAATTTCGAAAGACGCGAAATCACTCATTAGAGGATTGCTAACAGACAGAACTAGAAGATTGGGGAAGAATAGTGTTGATGAAATTAAACAGCATCCATTCTTTATAAACGACCAATGGAGTTTCGAGAATTTAAGAGATTCTGTGCCACCAGTTGTCCCAGAACTTTCAAGTGACGATGATACTCGGAATTTTGATGACATCGAAAAATCCGATGCCCTTGATGAATCTTTTCCTATACCAAAAGCATTTGTTGGCAACCACTTACCGTTTGTAGGATTTACTTACAATGGTGATTTCCAGCTTTGTCGAAGTGGTGGGAAAAGAAAACAAACTGATGTAGTAGATACTATTGCAAACAATCATTTGAACAATGTTGGATCTGAGGCAATTCTGCAATTAGAAAAACTTTTGGATAGAGAAAGAGACTCCAGGCGAAACTTGGAGGATAGACAAGTTATGCTTTGTGCTCAATTAGAAGAATTGGCGCAGAGGGAATCAAGAAATAAAAAAATCATAGCTGATACTGACAAGGAATTAGCTCTTCTTAGGCACGACTTGAAAGACATCCAGAGAAAGGCCGAGGCGGAGTCAGATGCTAGACGGAAAGCCGAATTCAATTACAATGATATTAAACGTCGTTTTGATGAGGAACAAAGCAAGAGAGTTAAAGAGATGAATAACTTGCAATCTTATAATGATAAAATCAACATCCTTGAAAAGCAGATGGGGGAGATGCGTGAGAAATTAAAATTGGAGACAGAGGCTGCTACTAAAGCTCGTAAACAAGCCGCGGAGCTGAGCGCCGCACAGGCCGCCGCCGCAGCCGTCAGCGACGGTACGATGGCCAACTTGCGTGCGCAACGTGACACGCTGGAGAGAGAAAGAAGCGCTTTGTCCGAAGAACTCGCGTCTATGAAGGCAGCTAAACAACGCTCAGATGCAGCAGTTACCGAAGCTAACAGCAGACTGAATGCTGCGCATGGTGAGCTGGAGAGATGTTCGACAAGAATGGGACAGATAATGACCGACAATCGACAGTTGTCAGAGCGTGTGTCCTCTCTTGAAAAGGAGTGTGCTTCGTTAACCCACGAACTGCGTGCTTCCCAGCATCTATACCAGCAGGAACTGCGCGCGCACCAAGATACTCAGCGCTCGCAGCTACTCTCTAAACAGGAAGCGAACTTAGAAATCGTCAAGGGTGAGTTTTCCAGTTGTATGATTTTCATAACGCTTTTAGATGACTAGCTATGTCCCGAATACAATAAGCTAAAAGTAAGCAGTATCCTAATATCTAATTATACTCCTTTTATTGAATTTTTGCATGCATCAGGAACATTGGATAAAATATTAAAAGGTATTGATCATTTTGCTAATAAATGTTGGCATGCATACAAGAAGTATTGTAATTAGACCCTGACTTCTTTTCCTTGTGTGGAAGTAATTTATAGCTTTTTGTTAGTGTCCAAAAACACGAGTACAATTTAAATAAGATATAACCACGCAAAATTTTAGTAACTGATGTAGTTTTGCTATACAATGTTATGGATTATTGTTGTTGCTGTGCAGCCTTGCAAGCGAAACTGAATGAAGAAAAGGGCGGGCGACAGCGAGCTGAAGCTGCATGCCAAGAGAAAGATCGGCAGATGTCGATGTTGAGTGTTGACTATAGACAGATGCAGCAGCGCTTGCAGAAATTGGAAGGGGAACATCGACAAGAAAGTGAAAAGGTAAAAATTATCTCGTTACCGAATATTTGTTTTCTATTTCGGTGATTTAACAGGTGCTAACATTTATGGTCCTTCGAGTCGGATGACTTAAAATTTAAGTATGTATTAAGGTTGTTTTGTTTCTAGGTGGTAGGTTTAGCGGCGGCGTTGGAGCAGGAGCGTACGGCGCGGCTGGCGGCCAGCGGGGAGACGGCGTCAGCGGAGGCAGCCGCGCGAGCCGCCGCCGCTGAGCGGGATGCGCGCTCGCGGGACCTTATGGCCGTGCGCTCGGCCCTACACGACACCTCAGAGAAGCTGGCCGCTGCAAGCGCCGAACGAGATATGCACTACTCGAGGGTAAGTTTTTACCAAATCTTGCGCAGTCACTGTTGAATCAAGTTATTCGCTACCTTAAATTACTTTTATTGTTTTATGTACCTTTAAATTGTCGTAAAATATACTTCCCGTGTAACAAAATGACTAGCGTTTACATTCATTAGGAGTAATAAAAGTGATCAACTTATTACTTCATAGTCAATGATATGGCATTCGACGCAGATTAACGAAGTAAAATACACAATGTTAGAAGAGTGTAGTAGTGTTGTAGACTAGAGAAATGGATCACAGTGTAAAGTAGGTCATATCTAAGTAATCAAATCGTACTTATTGACTCATTTATGCAGCTAGAAAAACATAACCGTAGTCAGAAATATGCACTAGGCCTCAATGTAAACGAAGCCGTGTTTAGAATTATTCTATCGTCAGCAAAATTCCATCACATATTTATTAAGAATGAGCAAAAATTTAACAACATTATCATACAAATACTGCATCTAAGGAAACGTTTTAACGTATTTTAAAGTATTTATAATAATAAACAAATAAATGAGTCACGTAGCAAATATGAAGCCGTGCGCAAAGGTGAATTCTAAAGCAGGTTTATAAGGTGGGACTTGCGACGGCTAAATCGTGGCTTTTACTGTTCTTTGAATTAATCATAGTCTCATCACGCCGAAATAGGTTGTCCTCCGCTCTTACGACATTATGACTCACTTATCTGTTAAATGTTTGTATGTATACAATACATGCCTTAGCTTACTTAGTTTCGGAATTTATTTTGACAATATCACGTGGAACGACCGAAAAAGTTTTCTATGACTATCACTGTCTCACACATACGGTAGCGTTTAGTCGACCTTGAATGTTTAGTAATACAAAACGGAAGTTCGGAGAAATTATGATTTTGACTTAGACAGGGGTAGCGAACCATTATAACAACGTCATTCTTCTAAAATGTTTAATCAAATCATAAACGTGCTGGCAAATAATTCTTACTTTATGATTATGAGGTATATTCCATGCTTTTCTCTTTTCAAAATGTCTTCATCATACTTTTTCGTAGTTCGTAATGAATTTTCTGATAAGTAATATGTCAAATACATTGTGTCATTTGCCATTGGTTCACTACCCCTGCCAATTGACCCACGAAAACCTCTAAAAGAACCAACTAAAATATATGTTTTACCACAACGTAACTGTTCTCCAAATATACCTTTATTCGTGGTTAACAACATGTGTCATTTTTCTTTGTCATATAGAAATAATTAGACCTCATTCATTTATTCAAGGAACAGTAAAGTACAATTATTGTTAACTCATGTCTTGTCATTATTGGAATTTGGTTTGGATTGTCCCTAAGGTGGCGGGAATAACCATAATCGTTACTAGTAAAGTTACTATGCGAAAATGTTGATGAAAATACATTTTTTGTAATATATGATATTCTAGCTTTCGACCGCGACTCCGTTTGCGTGGGATTAAAAAAAAGTTAGTAGCCTATGTGTTCTTCCAGACTATTCTTTACGTCGATGTCAAATTTCATCGAGATCCGTTCAGCCGTTTAGGCTACAAACTCTAACAAAC
>DVQG01001578.1:0-10469 GCA_018231605.1 Papilio ambrax
ATTGACCCAGGGTCCCCGCACTAGGCACAGCCTGTGTCGCGAAGACCCAGCTCATAGAATTAATTAAAATACTATACATCATTAGACGGCAAACATATTCAGAACAGTGTTGCGCGGTCTAATGACGCGTCGGTTATTATCAATAAAGCCTTACTTCAAGTATAGATTGCAAGGCTTAACATTTGGACAACGAAAGAAAAGTATCTAGTTTAGCCTTTTTATAAAGGTTCTTGATATTCCTACAAACTAGGGTGTATGGCAACAGTAATAATTATCGAAATTTTCTCTATAGGTAAACTTTCGAAATCGTATCTACGTCTCTTGAGTTGTAACCTTAAAGAGTAGAGACATTGAAGGCCTACATACTTGGTATTCTGGATTTTTAAAGTAGCTAAATAGTAGAAATTTCCATAGCACATAGACCTATGAAAATCGTGAATTCAATTCTAAAACAAATTTATCACAAATAAAAATTAACTATACAAGTTTGTAAAAAAAACCATGTCCGCCGTCAAATCCGGTTACAGCCGCCCATCATAATTGCAATCCGCTCGCGGTCACAGACGGACAGATTGAAATTTACGCTGCAAAGTGATTAAATGAAACCCCCATTCGTTACTGACAATTTTCAGTTCCGTAATGAAAAACCTACACAAACGTCGCCAACAAAATAAATAAAATAGAAAGTGAATCGAATTTTCATTCAATTTTCAGCTTTAAATATGTTTCAGAGCGCGCGCATATCTTTGCCTAAACTATCGCACAACTTTTTAGTCGCACTTTGATTGCCATGAGCTTAGTACGCACACTACTCAATCTTTAGTTGTGTAACTAAACAGTTGAATGAGTTGTACGATAGTTTAGTCAAAGGTGTGCGCCGCTCTTAATGAACAAGAGTATTTTTTTTAATTCCAATTTGGCGTAAGAAAGCTGAACGATTTAAAATCATAGGCGATTTGAATTTTCGTAGAAATCATAGGCGGGTTGATTCGATGTAAATGTATGAAGACATACGCATCAGAATGACCGTCATTTAGTGGTCGATGGTGGCAATTTGCGACGCTTATCCCATAGCTGGGCGGACAGTACGTCTTACTGAATACCCTTTACACGGTACAGTATCATTCCGTTGTATGTAAAGGTTAAGAGGACAGAATGCATGCGATTTCAATGTTATACTGTAATCAGGGTATAGCAACCATGAAATTTCTCTGCCTGGCCACTTTAGAATGTTTCCATCTCTATTTTATTTAAATTAAATGAAAGAGATATCCATAGTTATCTTTGCTGTTTGTGGAATAGATCGAAGAGTCACATTATTTAATTGAAACACGCACTGTAAAACAAAAAGATTTACACTATCCCACTTGCCTCTTGCGGTGACTTCAACCCCATAAATGAGAGAAACAACTTACAAGTAAAGGAGAGAGTTTGAGGCCTTCAGAAAACAAGAAATAATGCACAGAATTGGAGGTTACACGCCTATTAAATATATAAGCCAAAAATTTAATTTCCTAAAAATTAAATCAAATCTACGGCAACATATTGTTAAACATATGGGCTCGACTTCTATTTGAATTCCCCTAAAACATCTGAGATAGTTTTTTTTAGTAAAACGAGTAGTAGTCTCATAGGACTTTACAATAACACTGATCGAAAACGGAAACAATGTTATAACACATTCGTATAAAAGGGGTAGGTAGATATAGGCACGGTGAACGAAGTCGGTTCAATCTCGTACAAACAAACGCCTGTCGTCCGCCCTGACTATGAAATCCTTGTGATTGAAACTTGTCACTCATTACGTGTCGTGATAGACATGAATCGCTATCTTATCACTAAGATCCTTTAAGAAGTGATAGTCTGGTATTGGGGACCATGGGCGTCGTTGATTATCTCAGTACCCGACGCTTGTCTTAAAAATAGTGTCTAAGTAAATCTATTTAAAGAAGGTTTTATTAAAAAGTCTTGATAGCATCCAGCCAAAGTCCTGGCGACAATAACGAGTGTTGAGTAGTAACAGTTCGGGTATTACAATAAGCGGTATAGTATGCGCGTCACGCGCGCTCCACAAAGGCGTCAAATTTGCACGCCGCGGACCGTTTACGCGACATCTCGCATTCAATGCATTCACGCCACTGTATACGAAAAATTGCCATTACGGCGTCGCCCCCGGCCCGCCATGACACCCGACGCCCGCCTTTTTACATTACTCAATATTCAGCACGAACAATGTTTGATTTTTGCGTTTTGTTCTCTTATGAAAATAATAATTTGATAACCTATAAATTACAAATAGGTTTCTGTGTCTAATCTAGGTATAGGGAACATTACAAATATACCGTCTTTAAACCAAAATTCCTGCTTTTTTCTCCCCAAGTTTTGTTCTGCCGTGAAAAGCAACTTGGTCCGTCAAGCCAGATATATCAACTAATATTACCACCATTGGTCAAAACCATTGGACAGATTCAAACGGTAAATAAAACTAATAAGTCTCCATAAAAATATTGTTTTGACTATATAACTGCATTGCACGGAACACAATACAACAAATAGAAAAACCCATGAAGGAGGCCGTAGCGATAAGTTTTATTTGCTCTTACGTCTACAATAATCTTTAGAAAGGAAGCGGTTGACGATCCGATACGATAGTGTCACAAAGAAGCTTATTTCCGCTCCGACTCTGGCCATAAAGGACCACATTACATTTTCCTATACTAAATAACGCATCAAGCGATTTTAGACCTTAATGCCTTGGTGTTAATCTAATTTTTAATATTAATAATTGCAGTGTTAAGTTTGTATAGGTGTATCGCAGTGAAAATAAAAACTGAACAAATATCGCGATAAGGTTTTGTAAGGGCGCGAGGTCGATGCTCAATGATGAATGGGAAGAATTATTTAAATATGGATAAATTGATTACGTTTGATGCCTAAGATACCACGACTTCTAAGAGACAATTGTGAAAAAGCTCAGGCATCATGACAAAAATGTAAAGAAATGCAGTAACAATTATTCTATTTGTTGAAAGTCAAAATAAAAAAATATGCCTACTGAAGTAGTTACCTACTAATTAAAAGTATATAAAACCAGACATAAAACAGTAGTATCTCTGTTGTATGGTTTATCATGAAGGAAGCCGCTACAAAACAACTACAACTATTCAATCATCGGTATTTTGTACCTAACACGCCGTCTGCGTTATAAATCACTGTAAAACGGAAGAGTGCCGGCAAAAAGCGAGGCGGGGCGATAACAGCAGACAATGGCAGCTAGTGTAGTTAACAATGCTTCGTTTGTGACAATTCTTCGCATAATGGCGGGGTGCGAATCACGCGGTAATTCGATAGAGGCTCTTTTATTATGAATTGTGGGCGTGTAATTGAGTTGCCTTCGAGATGTTTTGTATCGTCTCTCTGTCAGCCATAGCCGCGGTTTGCTCTTTGTTCGCTTAATTAGAGACTTGTTTGTGTTTTGTTTTTCTTGAAACAACCAACCAGTATTATTGTGGTTTTATAAAGGAGGTCTAGTAAAAAATGTGTTTAGCGTCCTTAAATGGATACCAATATTTTACTTGAATTTATAATTTTGTTTGGTCTTTTTCCATTATATTATAATTAAAAATAAGACCCTCCATAGGGAGGATCCAATATATTTTAATGTTTACTAACAATAGTTAAAAATTATATAAAAACTTATAAATTCTCCTGTTTATTTCGTAAGTCATTGCTTTTACATATTAGTAAAATATGTATTCTAAAAAATAACTTGTTAAATCGTCGACAGCTTTGTAATACCATGTCAATAGCTGGCGGGCAAGCACAAAGGAGAGGCTGGAGCTTTCGCTTTGAGCATTCTTAGGCTTTCTACACGGCCGCGCTAAGCTTCACGATTAACTGACAACAAAACCGCCACAAAGAGCTTTTAAGCATATACGAGAGCTTAATCCGATGAATGTATAAAAGTCTAACGTCCGCGCTACTGATGTGTTCGAACGCTACATACAATGATGAAAAAATATAGATGTGACTTAACGTAATGTTTATTATTATATTTTATTGAAATAACAAAACTTGGACTATTTACAACAAGTTAACCTCGTGCTAAAAATGTGCTTTTGGTTAAAGACCCTAATCTAACAAAAGGCTGAGTCTGCCATATCAGTTCCAATAAAACGAACTAGATAATTTAGCTATAAATAAATCAATATTATTTAATAATTAAACAATAATTTCTCTCCCACATATGGAGTTTTAAAAGAAATGTAAAATATGGAAAACCATTTCCAGTTTAGCGTAGCCCGTCGTCACGCTCGGTGGAGTTTCACAAAGTGACCAGTACGCCTTCCTGAATGTAAAAAGAGACTTAATCTGAATAAAAACGTATCAAGCCTCGTGTACAGACTTCACTAGCCTTTTGAAGACTTACTGCATTCAATGTAGCCCTTTCAGACATTATTGTTCAATTATAATTGAAACATACTTCGTACTAATTTTATAATAATCTATCAAGCTGTGTATATTTTTTTATGTATATTTCGTAGGAACTATAACCCTGACCAGCATCCTCATAGAATAGGTTACGTTATAAATAATAGCAGTAAATAAAAGTAATATATTGAAAAGTGTCAAGCGGGCAGAAAGGCGCGCGAAACTGAATATCCTCTGGTTTCCGGTCGCGCGCGCTTCAAATGGCGGGACGGATATTCGTGTGAGAGACGCGAGCAATCGCTGCGCTTTCAAATAAACAACACGAAAGAGCATAGACAATGCATTTGGAAGAAATAACTTTTTTTAACAAGAGACAAAGAGCTGTGGCTCTACCACAAATATGTTATTTGTATAAACGTAATTGCAAATAAGCAAGTCAGAATGTTTTATTTAAAGGGCAAACTAATGTAGTTACTCTTATATCCTTTATTATTCCAAAATCCTATACAAGTTTATAAAGTCGAGCTTCGACCGTCTGTTTCAGCCATATTGATTTAGATTTCTTTTCTTTTTTGTCCGCTGTAGACGGCTTTTTATTCGTCCTTTATTCAAAGGCATGCCGATCTATCCAAATGGAATTACCTAAAACTTTTATGAACTTGTATAAGTTTTGTATTTTATGCAATTGAATTATAACTTTATGTTCATAAGAACGATCGTATAATTTTATATGCTACAATTCTTTAGTAATTGAAAGATAAAGTGATTTTTGTCTCTATAAAAAACAAAACAAACGTAATTTATGAACTAAATGATTTTCATCGAAAGTCATTCACGCTTATAAACAAAACGCCATTATCTATGCCCCGTTCGTACTGGCCGGAATTGTGGGGGAGCGCGCGAGATTTGAAATTGGAAGCAAATAGGCGTTAAATGGCAACGTGCGCTGTCATAACGTCATTTGGCGTTCATCAGCGGGCGAAACAGCATCTCCGTTTGGTGCACGTTTTATTAGCGTAAGGAATAGCGGGGTACAGTGAGACGGAAATTGAGATTTGCATCGAGGATGTAGCGGGCGGTGATTGCATTTTCTTTGCAACTACAGCGTCATTTAATTTCACTTGAAGGCTGAGACTGGGCGTTTGGTTCAGCTAAATTGTGGACTCTGTCGAGAATCTAACGCTACAGCGCTACGGTCATTCTGACGACTAATTCTATTTTCAAATTTGCACTCCGTGTGCTTAATTCTCTTATGAATATTACTTACCAGTATCTAGGAAGTTACAAGTTAACAGAAAAAGATTTAGACAAGAATTTTATTCCAGTTTTTTTTTTCAAATGATTTTCAGTTCACAATTCGTCGAGTTCGTGAGACGATTGACGATGGGATTCCCGATGCACTACCATCATTACGATAAATTATTGTAAATGAATTACGTCTGTACCAAAAGCAATAATTCAATGCGGCGACGTGTGACAGAGATCGAACGCGACGCCTCGTTACTTCTCACATAAAAATCTAAATGAGGTTTTCTTATAAATTTCATTCTGATTGAATTTCTTATTCACTTTGAATCCCTTTACTATCAACTTCTTGTGATCGATTTCTATAAATATAAAAACGTTACATTTTTAAAGTTAACCAAAGAAGAGGACAACAGTACCGAGAATTTTTCTTCAATAATCATCATTTTTCAGATCATTTCAAGTATCGCCACTTATAAACGACATTCAGTAAATTTAAAATTTTAATATTCCTTTAGTTCTCGACAGAGTATTGTATAACTAATGTAGTAATTTGATAATTAAAACCTGCATTCTACAGTAATTTGTACATCATTGAATAAATACGATTCTAATAAAGCAACACCACCGAAATCAATTCATATCGATCTAAATATGACAAACAACAAACAAATTGTCGTTAAATGGAATTAAAAATTTGATTATCGAGCAAATTGTCAGCAAACATCTTATTACTAATGGTACTCGGCAGTGTCAACAAGCCGTGAGATGAAACAAAATTAAGACCGATATCTGAGATACTTTGTACTGTCGTTTCACTTCGAACAGATTTTTACTTGGAAACCAGCCAGCGATAGACTTTGTATTATATTTGTAGAATTAGGGCCTGTCACACTGGGTGGTAGAGGCTCATTTAGCTTAAAAATGACGTCACTGTCAGATAAGGTAACAAAATCCGATACTTTCATCAAATATTTTATTACGCAAGTTTTCTTTCGTACATCTTCAGTGTGTCTTCTTCTTGATCTCGTTGTAATTGTTCCTACTTGCCTGCCATTTTAGAGAGAACAGTAAAAGAAATCGGTGAGCAGTACTCTTTGTGTGGAGGCAGGATAGCGTCAGATTCCATTGTCTTGTGAGGACAAGACACATGGAGTGGTAGATAAAAATCTAAGAATTTGTACTTACTAAATGTTTATATTTGAATTAGTAAAAGAATTCACTCTAATGTGTCGACACCTTTACACCCAAACAAAGCGTATAATTTTCCTTCTGTCTGTTTGTCTAACCGCGACGATCTCAGATTAAACGAACGATAAATAAATACTTAACTTCTTAATCCATTTGCTGGCGACGATCTAATTCTCAGATAGAAAAGCTGCGAAGAAAAGAGGCACAATACACGCCTTATCTAAACTGTAGCGCCTTACACTTCTTGATACTTGGAAAAGAATTATAACTAGTTCATAGGCGATTTTTTATTATATTTTCTATACAATAATATTTTGTGCGCTCAGACAGAATACAGACTTAACAATGATTTTACATTTTATGAAATAAAATGTACATGAACATGTGAAATATGAACACGTGACATCTAAAATAAAAAAAAACAATTTCAGGAGCTTACATTATTCAGTTAAAACGATAGAAATAAAAATCATTTCAGTATAAAGGAGCGCTTTCGCTCACAAAGTCGTTATAAAGTGAGGAGTGGGGCGCGCACTTTCAAGAATAAGAGGTAATAAGCAGTTTTCTTTCGCGCCAAAATTGTCTTCCATAATAGCGAACGACGGCGCGAAGATACCGCCGCGCCATAAAAAGAGATAAACGACCGTTCTCTCTATTATTTTTACTCTTTAACAAAAGCAATGTGTGGACTTCTCTTTGTCTCGTTCTAGCACGTGGAATACCTGACTTGCTGTCTCAAGCGCGAGAGAAAAACAAAAATTTGTCGCGCGCCCCACCCGGCCCCTAATGTGGGGGGCGCGTGGAGGTCGCCCTCCTTTGTAATTTACTTCAAAATTCTAATACGTGTCAATTAACATCTTATTAAAAGATCAAATCGAGCGCACTCGGCTGTGTATGCTGAGGTTATTAATATTTCAACAACACTCGCTTATTAATAAATTGTTTTATTTAAGTATTTTAATATATTGAAGCGAGATCCAGAGGTTAAAAATAAATCGATATAAAAATATAGGTTTAAATAATGTATAGACATAATTTTGATGTAATCAATAACAGAAATACTAGAGCAAGAACATAGCGTCTTTAATCGAAATCCATCTATGTTTTTACAGTTAAAATTTACTAAGTTTAATTAAAAAAAGCATTTAGATAACTATGCCTTTTTTGCCCGATGTGGGTATAGCTTAAAGAAATCTATCTCCTCAACCTTTGTAGTCTACAAAAAAATTACATCGCTTTAGTGAGAAAGCAGATCGCATTGTGGTGTGTCTTTGTGTTGCCATTCTGTGGCACAATGCGCTGTTGGCGGGAGAAAAAGGCGGGAGCGGTATCGTTGCCGCCATTACGTCGGCTTATCAGCGACACTTCCGAGACTTTGCCCCTTTTTCTTTTACAGCCACGTCTGGGCGGCTCAAGAGATAGCAGGCTACGTGTTTTGTTTGACAATTTTCTTATTTTCTTCTCTTAAATTTTAATAACTTTTGTTTTTGTTAAGTTGAAAAGTCAACCGAAAAGATTACTTTTATAGGTTAGAATCATCAATACTTGTAAATAAATTATAGGAAAAAAAACATATTTCTTTCTTTGAAACGTTGAACAGAAAGAAAAGTCAAAATGAATATAATAAAACGTGTTTACAATAAATAAGATAATTTAGGATGAAAGCAAAATGCGGGAGGGTTCGGGGTGTTGAAAGAGCTAATTACGGCACCAAACGAAAGAAAACGCGAAGAAAAGCTGAGAAAACTCAAGGAAAACAAGAAAACTCCGGTCGACGCCCAGAGTTGTACTTGGTTTCATTGAAAATATCTGTTTAATTTAGTACAGTAATATGTTCTATCGTTACTAAATATTTTTTACGTTAAAGCTGTTTTATTTACAAATAGCAATTTCACAAAGGAATGTGTACGAGTTAGGTATATTTTAATGAGAATTTTGTGCATATTATTACAGTGGTTTTTAACAAGTCTCCGACATGGTTACCTTAGTATCATTCGTTACTCATCTTGTTAATTAGTTAATTACAGAATAATCAAATTGTTATTATAATGATTAGATATTATAAAATGTTGTCGTGCTCTTTCCTTTCACGTCTATTTTTCAATTATGTTGTTTATTAGAATTTTTAAAAAGATTGCTAGAGTCCGTCCCTGGGCACAGAAAAGCGTCCGCGCCCCGGCTGAATGGTCCGCTAACAAACTCTTTCAGAAAAATACAATAATTACTTTAAGCGGAATAAAAACCGCTTTCTTCGCGCAGACAGAAGGGTCCTAATTTTCACCTTCAAACTTTTATATTTTTGATAGACGGTGAACGATATTTCCTTTGCTTCTAACTATTAACTAACTTAATGAATTCTTTGTATATTTTATTCTCGCAATGTTGCCATAATATTATACAAAACACTATATACAAAAAAATACGTAATAAAACCTGCTATCTGTCAGTGCTCATAGGTATATTTAGATCAATAACTCTCTCAAATAATTAATAACTTCTCAAGTCTAACTTCAGATTTACTGCTCTCATATCAGTGGTTTATAATGAGGTGCGCCTCCCGCGGCCGCGTTCACGATTAATTCATTATACAGCTTGTTGCGAACGCGACTTAAACCATTAAACTGTGCTCAAACTTCACACGATGCGGTTACATTGAACTAAAAAGTATCAGACTGGATGTGGCTATACTAAATAATACGTAAGTAAGGAAAAAACGTTTAGATACGGTATATTTTTGTGTCTTTCTTTAACTTATTTTTGATTTGATTTTGATAATCGTCAGAATAACACAAAAAACAACTGAACATCTTGTTTGTTTATATACACTGCTGTCTTAATTCGTTCGTTTACAAGACGTTTCTAGTAAAGGTAGAAAATAATTTAGTATCTGTGCAACGCAAATTTTGGCGGCAAATAAGATGGCGGTTTCGGCGCGTTCGGAATCATCGTTCAATCTAAATTATTGTGCAAGTTGTGAACTAATCCCAGCCGCGGCGCGCATAAGTTTTTCAATAAAACATGATTATCTGCTACACTCAACGAAATTATGCTTATTTTAATTATACAACGGAATGTGCAACATTAAGACGCTTGTACTTGTATCTATTTTAATATTTACTATAATATTATAGAATTTTTATAATAATCTAATCCTATATTTATGGTTAACTATAGTTTCCTTGGAGTTATTATTGCTAGCTTTTTTCAACCATTTTTTTGGTTACTAAAGTAACAATTTGAAAAAAATCCGAACGAATTTTAGAATTCTATAATTTTTTGATAATACCTAGTTTATATTTTACCAGTACAGTTGGACAGTAGTACAGCACAGGCCTGACATGACTATATGGGCTCAGCGGTATTATTTAGTATTTACATTATGCCAGTTGTATGCCAGCGTGTGTCCATCTATACTGGCCAAACGTAAACCAAGCATAAAACACAATACGTGTAGATTGTTTTCTGGTTATAATTCACGAATTTTATTAAGTAGAAGTAAACCAAGAAGAACGTCATTAAAGAACGTCGGTGGCTCAGTGGTTTAAGTACTTGACCTGTAATCTACAGGTCTTGGGTTCGAATCCCGCCATGTACCAATGTGA
>DVQG01001579.1:0-10468 GCA_018231605.1 Papilio ambrax
TGTGAATTGATTAGGTTACGTTAAAGGGGCGTACAGTAACACAGGGAGATAATCCTGGCACAAAGAAGGATCTACTGGGATACACGCTGATTGATTACAGCCTGCGGGCGGCTCAGACTCGTTCAGCCGCGTTCAGCAGCCGACGACGCAGTTCACGTCTGACGATCCTTCCAAGTATTTTTACGTCTTTCTTAACATTGATTAACACAGTTTGAGCTATAGATGTAGCACAATCTTCCAAACATACTGCTTTACTAAGGCAATATCAGAATTTTTAGTATTACATAACAACCTTGACAAACTGTTTGAAATTTTCTTAGACAAATACTTAATTTTGTCGCAATATGAATACCAACGCAATAGGAGACTCGATGTAAAGTTGTCTGTTACATCCTAAGTAAAGCCTTTTTTATCTAACAGAATCTAAAATAGTTAAAAAGTAAAAGCAAAGTGAAATCATGTAGACAGCTCGAGCACGGCAAGTCATGCTCTATCGGACAAATGCTTTAACGCTATTTGTCAAAGGCTTCGGTTTCGCGCAGACTGAACGGACTGGATGCGAGCGTTTCTAATATCGGCCACACTGCAATACTAGCTGCAATCCGTCCCGTGTAAACAGTAAACCAATAGGGCGGCCGCGTCTCCCGGGAGCCTCGCGGCCCCGGCCTCGCCCCGCGGCTACACACATCCTCTAATTCCATTTCGACAGCTCTCAGTCTCTACGTGCTACGTGCTACGAGACTTACACGTAATAAAGCTGTCTCTATTGATGTACTTATCTGTAGTAAGTCTACATATTATAAGTGAAATTTTTGTTAAAGCATTTCTTGCAGACATTTAGGTCCATTACGTATCTCTTAATTACTAAGATAAAAAATCCTTAAGGTTTTGTAAATTTTGAATAGTGTTAAAGCGGATTCCATTATTTCTGACCATTTATTGAGTTTTGTTCAACGAATTAAAAAGAATGTTTGTTCTAAATATACATGAGGGGGTATATAAAGGTAGTGTTTCCTCACCCCAGTCCAGAAATCTATGAAACACGAACTACTCTGTAATACGATTTCAGTTGCACCGACTACGTCAGGGACACCATCAAATTGTAGAAATGCAGGACAATGTAGCTTAATGTTCACCTTTCAATGTAATAAATGTCCAAATTGGTTTTTAATTACCGAATCAACTAAGTTAACTATCAACTAATGTTAGTTGGATTGAAGATAAGATTTCCGCGCATCCTTTTTTTTAATTAAATAAGTTCATAACATTTGCTTTTATTTTTCACAGTACATCGCTATGAATTTAGTCATATCCGACTATATGTTAGGCTCATGGTGGATCTACAATCTACGTAATCCGCGAGGGTCAATATCACTTGCATCTTAATGCAATTTAAACTTTATTGCCAACTTTATAAGTTTGATTCGGCCCTGCACGTCGGAAGCTGGAAGGTAATTCGATTGGAATTTAATTCCAGCCTCTGTGCCGATGGCGGTGGCGGGAAACGAGGGTGGAACATTCTGCGGGCGGTCTAAAAAGTTAATCTTTTAAAAGGTGCAATTCTTCGTGTTAATTCATCGAACGATATTTTCTTTCTGTGGAGGGAATATCCCAGTGGGAGAGGAAGGCCGTCTGGATAGCTAACAGAACCTCATTCAGACTACTACTGTCTGTATTAGTTCCTGATTTACTGGAGAGGTTGATTTGTTTTGAAAAATAAAAATATAATGGTCACACTTTCTATATAACATGTTTCATAAGTGTCTCATAATCAAAAAAGTAATAATAATCATGGACACTTCTGTTTAAAAATAAAAGTTTAATGAAGTTGGTAAATAACTGTGATACAGTTTAAAATAGTCATAGCGACACAACCCGGCGCCGGACAGAGCGCCGGCAGTCGGCTAACTATGCAGCCAGGTGAAAAGCTCGCCACTTGCTACGAGACGCGGCTACGAGACCGGCTACGCCGTAGAGTGACTCTTTAGAAAATTTAACGGAACTTTCGCGGAGTTCATCGCGAGATCCGACAACTTGACTTAACTTTGCTCGCTTCTTTAGAAGGTTTGTTAGCCGAGTTTTCGCGTGTTCAAGTTTCATATAATTTTATTTTCTTGCAAAGAAACTTATTAACTTAATCATTGTACAAACTATTCCAAAATCATACTAATGAGAAGAATAAGAAAAATTCTAGTTATGTAAAAACAATGTTTATTTCAAAGATTCGTATTTACTATACAAGCTATCACTAGTAGCGACTATGTAAAACCCTCCCGCCCGTCTTCCGATAAAAGTTTAACACGGTATCAGAGCGACGTGGCGCAGGCAGTCGAGCGAGGGAGGGACTCAGCGACGCGTTGAGACGAACATTCGTTCGCGGCTCGCTGCGAATTCGGCGCTACATTTTTTATTCGATTTCGTTTCGCGCCCGAGCGAGACGGTTCGCGTCTCGTTGGGCTTCCATAATAACCAGCCGTTAGTTTCGACTACGTTTTTACATTTCATTTGCCGCGAGAATTCCATTTGATTATGTTCCGAGCGGTGCCGGGTAATTATATTAGTTCGTTGGCAGCTACACGCCGCCGCAGCGTTCGGTTACATAAATTATATTAGCTATGAATCGATTATGCATCGGTGTTTTATCTCCACGATTCTAGTGCAGAAGTGCACATTTATTAACTTATTTCATCTTAGAAGGGATTCTCACGACTTGAATATTTTGGATTAACTTAGTTATATCAATATTGTCTTGTACAAAAATATACGCAAGTTAGAAAATAACTTTAAAAGGGTACAACTGTTATTTACGTTTTGACTTTTGAAGCATTCTTCGGTATTTGGACGTGTTACACATCTTCTTAATATAGGAAAGGAAAGCTATTTATTTTAATTAATATTTCAGATATATTTAAGATATAAGAAAACTTAGAACAGTTGTCGTAAACGTGCGAAGGAATCCGTTTAGTTTCGATCATTAAACGCAGTGGGGGGTCCCTGCGTCGTAAGATCATCAAACAGTCGACGGCGCGTGCCAACTGAGTAGTGCAGGGGTACGACTTTTACGGCAATTGTATAGACTGGCAATGCCATGCCATTGCCAAGTGTTGCCAAGTGATTGTTCCGTCGCAGTGTACCGTGCGGAGTCGTGGGGCGCCACCATCGCTATTAAATGAATCGTTTCGCAATTGAACACTTTTGTTCGAGCGCGTGCTTCTTTTGTTATGCTAGTTATTATAATAATGAAACGTAAAAAATGTTCTAATGTGATCTTTTAAGCAAAGTAAGAGCGTGCGCATAAAACTAAACTATCGCACAACTGAATAGTCTCACTTTTAATCCTATGAGCTGATATGAAGGTGTGCATACTACTCGATTTTTAGTTGTGGAGCAAAACATTTGAATTGGCTACGAAACAATCGACAACCGCACAACGGTTGTCATAGTTTAGTTAAAGATGTGCGCACACTCTAAGTCTATTCATAGTTGGTGGAAACATCGGTCTATGTCAATTTTGCAACTATCAGAGAGTTTAAAAGTAGTCAATAATGAATCTCCTTTGGTCCTTCCCCTATTGTACACCCCCTGAGCTGTCCACGCCCGTTTGGCAGGTCGTTATATCGTAAGACGCAGCAAAGCGCGCCGCGGGGCTCCACTAGTTAACGCCGTTTTATTAGCTTCATCTGCAAATAGACACGAAGACAAACCTTATATTTTTAATACAATTCTTTATAATGTATCAATCGTCAGTTAGTTACAAAATTTGAAATTAGATTTGATGCTCATGAAAAATTGAATAGTTGGTAACGTCTAAAGCTTTATCTCAATGAATATCTTATTTACAAAAGTAACTTAATAAAGTATACATAATATGAAGTTCTACTTAAGCTGTCCCACAGGCTTTATAGGAATAAAACCCGCGGAGAATTAACTAGGGATTTATTGGTAAAGTTCGTATGATAATTTATCTAGCCTTTTATGGAACCGAATTAAGTATTACCCTAATTTATTAAGATTACCGACTCTTGGAATTATCTTGTACAAAGATATTTTCATTATTTTATTACAATCAATTATTCATAGATATTTACAACAGTTGTATTATTCTTTGAACTTGTTTACTTTGTTGTCTTAAGCACAAAAGTATGGTCATATTGGGATTCGTATAAATATGAGTATGCTTACAATAATTCCAATTAGAGTGTGAAAGTAGTCATGAATAGAAGTAATCAATGCTTATTATTTATTTAATGTAAAACAGTATCCGTTAACGAAGTCACAAAGGAATACGAGTACAATCAAAGTCTAAATCGATACGCGATAGGCGGGCAAAGTGCCGGCACAGTCGGGCAGAGGCAAAGGCGGGCCATCTGTAGCAATTTTCACTCAATAAAAGCGGGCAAATTGAATCTGTTGAGCGCAGTCACCGTGCCGGCTGCATAAGTGAGTTACTGCCCACCCCGCTCGGCACAAGCGCGGCGGAATGTTCCTAATGCATCGACTACCCTTTAATTGCTCTGTGAAACTATTTTCCATTTCGCCCCTGGACTATACGCTAAGAGGTTTTAAAAGTGATTGAACGCAATATCGAGTTTCTAGATTTTATTAAATACTCGATTACAGTTTTGGTATCGAATAAGGAATAAAAAACTGATAAATGCGAACTGGAATTCATAGATCATTTGTTTTGGATCAATACAGAATTTTATATTTATATTTATCTCTACACAACATATATCAAAGTTTCATATACGTTGTTTTGTGTAATTTCAGCTATTTAAAATTTAATAAACAGGCGTAGCTGCGGTACGCGGTGGTTGCGGCGTACGCTGCCTACCCATAGCTACACCCCTAGTTATGGGTAGTTAGTGGTGGGATCGCGCCGCTAATCGACGTGACGCTAATTTATCCCCGTCCCCCTCCCCTATGCTCCCCTCTCCGATGGGGATTAATTACATCACATACTTCATAGCCCGTGTTTGTTATTCAAATTTTGCTGATAGGTTTTAACACATATTATGAACTTGTTTGATTTGAGCTTCTTACTAAAAGGGTGATTAAAGGATATGAACGTTTGTTGGTCCTGAGGAAATCTTTAAATGTGTTTATGGTAATTATTTTAACTTTTTTTAGTATGAGCTATCGTCAAAGCGTTCTGTGCGTATCGCTGACTAGTCATATTATTGTAATAATTGTAATGATGACTAAAACAATAAAGATATAATAAAAAAGTTTGACTGAACAAACAACACTTATCGACTGAACATTATACATCAATATATTAAAAGGGGTAGCAGTCAAAGGGTTAAGTGTGAACTTAATTACACAAGAGGAGGGCCACGGTCATGCGCTGGTCGAGCCTGTAATTAACTCACTTAATCGCCCTAGTTCGAGAGAGATGGCAAGATGTAACCTTCCATAAGTCAGAGAAGGAAAGGCTGCGAGGGTAAAACCCCCAAAAAGTATTTTTGGGAATAAATTGCGATATTGTTGATCGCGAGCGAGCTGACTGAAAGGACTCTAGCATCGCTCCCGTAAATTTATCGCTAGGTAGGGGAGGGACGAAGATCAGAGGAAGAACTGCGTATATACTTAAAGTCTCATTTTCCAACTCAAATTCAGATTCTAAACTCAAATTGCACGTCATAGTAATTTTTTTAATAAACTCTTACAATATGCCACTCTTGACGGTGTACCTAATATACTTATTTACTGTACACTAACATAAGCTATGCTATAAGTTGTAAGACATATGTACACTTGTCTTACAGTTACGGTGAGTGTATATATTTACTTTTATTTGAGAATTTAACGGTTTTTTTAATACGATTCCTCTCTCCCGTGCAAATATTGACAACGGAGAGTCGTCCGCGTCGCCACAAACACACCACACAATGAGATGTTTGCAGGCGACACGCACGCCGCAACACCGCGACGGCTGGGTTTTGTACTACATAGATAGTACTACATATACTTTATAACTGCTATACTGAACTGTAAATAAATTAAATAGGAATAAAAGTCTGGCAACAGCCAGCAGATAGAGGTGACAATAATACTTCCACATTGGCCAATTCGAATTTTCTATTTTCAATTCGAAAAGGGTTTGGATATCGATCACTAGATTCAATACTAGCCAGTCATCCTCGCAGCCCGCAGGCTACATGAGTACAGCTCGTCCTACGTCCGGTCAATATTTGCCCTCCGTATTGCCACCTCCACTCTGCCACCTTCATAACGCAGTCTCTCAAATACCAAGAGACATTCGACCGCGTTATTGGCTACCCAGATGTCAATACGACAATCCCTAAGGTGAAGATTGCAGTTTACTAAAATGAAAACATTGTTAAACAAAGTAGGTAAAACTGTATTCTTGTCACATAAAAAGAATTATTAAATGCCCTACTGAATCGATGCATAATGATAATAGAAAACGAACACGTGCGCTTTAAGTTGCCGAACTTTTTAAATTTTAATAATACTTTACTCACACTGAACTCCGTACGCGAACTGCAAGTTCCAAATCTCAAATAAGACATAAAATACAAAATGAACGCAGCACTCACTCGGAACTTCAGGAGTTTGCTTTCAAAGGTGATAAAGTGTCGATTTTAAAGTTCGTTCGATTCAAACTTTGCGTTAAACTGAATGCAAACTGAGCTATTTCAATGGTTAACTTTTGCGGTTCTTTTTCTTAATCCTTATCTCATAACACATTACATTTCTTTTTTTTTTCTATCGAATAACCTTACTATTGAAGTAGTTTTGTACAAAAAATCTTAAAATTTCATACAATTATAACTGAACAGATCACTTGAAGCTAGGTGTGGTGAATTAATGTTTCTGGAGTTTCCAAATAACGACGTTTTTAGTTTTACGGTGACATACTCGTTTTAAAAAGTATTGTCAATGGACATCCAGTGGCACGCGACGTATGGTCAGGGTGCGGGTGGTAGTCGGCGCCGCAGCTGCCCGGGGCGGCGCGCGTTATGAGCTCTGTTCACTGGAAGAAACTAATCCGCGAAATGTGAAGTCATTTGATAGAGAATGAGATTGTTTGCAGACTGTTTGCGAACAGCGATGTATGCACTTGCTTGTATTTACTTTTCTAAGCTCAGGACATATCGCGGTAGTTATGTGGTTCCAACTAGTCTATTTTAGAATTCTCATAAATGCAAATTTTTATTACGCTTCCAATTTGACCAAACTGATTCGAATTTATTACAGAAAGTATAATGAACGTTTTACACCTTGATAACTTATGTTTGAAAAAGCAGGCTTGAGGCAGTAAGTAAATAAAGTTAGCTTGTATAACACAAGTATTGTTATTGTTAGAGCATAAGTCGAAGTCATTGAAGCGGGCATATCGCATGAGTTTATTTTCCGATCGCCGGAGCGGAGAGGCTACAGGTGTATCTAGGTAGCGAGCAGTGAGGTAGCGGTAGTGCTTAGAGGATAGTGAGGTAGCGAGGTAGCGGCCAGCCAACCGTGTCCTGCAAACGCGCTCAGAATTTCATGCTCCCCTTCTCGCATATTCCGATATCATTCTTGAGAACGGATGCTTTCTTATTTGTATTTTAGGATGAAATACAGATTTTTATGTTATTCAATAAAAAGTAAAAGATAAAAAATGTAAAAACTATAAAAGCGAACGATGCTAGTGGAAAACCCCCCTCTCTAAGAACAATATACGAAAACTCGAGGCACTTAAGTGTAAAAGTTTCCATCTGAGTTTTTGTCGGCATTAGCTTAATAAAATCGAGAGGTACAAACAGCTTCTGTTTATTTCTCTTTAGTGTTTAAGTTGATCCCTTGCTGTACGTTAAAGTGAAAGTTGACAATTGAGTTCCATGCGAACGGAACTCGAATAAGAAGATAAGACAAAGATTGTGAGAGCACAGTATTAGTACAATTTAGTTTTCATATTTAAGTGTCGGACACCTGCGACTTGCGAGTTGCGAGCAACTCAATTAACAGATAACTCTGCAGCGCCCATCCCCCGCCTGCCCGCCCCCTGCCCCCCGCACCCTGCCACCCTTCAAATGCACTTATTTAATTTAAAATCAAGTTAATTACACTGATTTTAAACAAGTCAATTGTCCTGCCAGTAATTACATTACTTAATGAACTCGTGTACTTGCAAAGATCAATTCAAGTCTAAAGTTATTAAATAAATAAATACAAAATTGTTGTAATTGTCTTAAAATTAGTGTGATATAGAATTTCAATTCCATTACGAATTCTCGATATTTTTTATGACAATATAAAACACATGAGCTAAAAATTCCGCAGGTCGGAAAACCCGTATAAAGAACACAAACATTGTTATAATAAGCCACATTATAATCCTATTCAGAATTTCACAGCCTGCGCCTGAAAGTCGGTGGGCGGAAGCCGAAGCGGCCGACAGATGGCGCCGTTTCCTCTTATTGCTGACCGCGGCACAAAGCCTCCTGCTTTATATTTCCTACAAACTTTTACATTCAATTGTCGGCGTGAAAACAGCCGCTATGCTTATCAAAATAAGTTTCAAACATGAGGCACGACAAACTTTGTAGGCTTGCTAAAACGCATCCATTTCTCGTACCAGGGCTAGATCTGTCAACGTCATTTATAAAATGACCTTTATTCTTTTGCAATAGAGTCCACATTTACTGCAGCGTTAAGGTTAAAATATGCAGCGCGCGGCCGGAGACGACAGATAAACCGCATTGAATTAATACAATTCAGTGTGGAGACAGCTTTTAGTAGTGATGGTAGCCGTGTTTGCGACTACTGCCACATATTAAAACAAATACTTTCGCTCGAATAAGATAAAATAGCTACGTTAAACTTCGAAAGAAGATATTCACTATTCTGTAATTTGACTTGTAACGTTTGATATATGTATTTTTAATTACTGTTTTGGTAACCTATTTTCTTGCATGTACAAGTATTACGGTTTTCTTTCTTGCTTGATCGATATAAAATACATATACTATTATTTATGACTACGTATGTTATGTCTTCAGTTTACATAATAATCAACAATCTGCGACGTGAAGTGGGGTGTAGACTCCCATGGGCATCGTAGCCGCTACACCACGCTCGTAGGCTTTCACGTAGTATCGTTTCGGTTGTAGATGGAAGAAAACCTTGGAGAAGGCATTTTAAAAAAACATTATTTTTATTCAACATTAACTTATGAAATTTAACTATAAGTTAAATGAATTTCGACTATAGGTATAATTGCGACAGTAAAACTCTTCGATGTGTTAGAATTGTTACTTATTAGAATGACTATTTAAGAAACAAGTGAAAAATTTTATACTCATTTATTTCTATTAGTCTAGAGTAGTAGTTATTTATTAAATAATAAATTACCGCGAATAATAAACGATGAACGTAAATCTTAAAAGTTGAACAGAGATGTTCTGTAACAACCCTCCACATTTGCGTAGCTCCTTGTGTACACGGACTCAGCTGATGGGCGGCGGCGCCAATATCTGTGATGGAGTACTTGTTACTTGTACACTCCGACACACAAGTGTTTGTCAGAATTTATGTATTTAATAAATCACAACAGAGGAATATGTAAACAAGATTTTATGAGGTAATATCATTATATTCTACTTGTTAAAAAGTTACCTAACACCATGGATATCATTGTTTTTTTAAAAAACAGAGATAATAAGTCTTCCTTGTGAAGATGTTTTAGTTATAGCCCCGAAAATGTCCCAGGCAAGCTCATTTTCACCAGCAATCTTGGAACATTTTAACGAAAACAATTAAGTGTAGCTAAGCTTACAATTTGATAAGGAGTCAATAAATAAAAATCTTTATCAAACGTTTATTTGACTTTTGTGGTGGGGTGTACACCAAAAGTACAATAGCTCTTACTTTTAGTTGAGGTGTCAGAGCGTGTGATGTGCACATAGTGAGCAGATCCCGCACAATGCACCGGCCGTGGAGTACAGCAAAGCCGAGCGGAGCGGGCAGCGGAGCGGTGGGTGGAAATAATAGCGGGTAACGAAATGATTGACGGATTTAATAGACAGTATCTAGAAACCACAGTTTACTAACAACTTCAAGCAGACTCTGGCAACAGCTTCAAGAAATCGGCGTGCTTTACATTAACTTATCTCTGTAATTTATTAACTGTGTTTGGATTAATTTAGTATAACGAGGTTGTTTCTGCAATTTCTTTAAGTATTGAATAATTACTTATATTTTAAACACTCAGAGACCGCAGTGGAGGCGGTAGTCGGTATCAAAACTTCAAAGGCAAAAACGATGTCAAAGGAAACCTCGCCCACTAATTATAGAAGCTGAGATATTTTAGACAAATTGTCAGTAATTCGGTATCGTCATCTGAAGGGAAAATGTTTTGACCTAATTTTGAGTTTCTTCTTAAAAGTTGAATCTTAACGATTACGGAACACAACTTGTATTATTTAATTAACTCAACTAAATAACTATTATACATTTTGAC
>DVQG01001580.1:0-10466 GCA_018231605.1 Papilio ambrax
GACATCTTAGGCAACAAAGAAGTGTGTATTTACGCTTTATTATAATAGTATAGATGAATCGAGGAATTTGTATAATACATGATTTAAATTTTATTAAGAATTCAAGCAGAGTCAAAAAGTTTTGTTAAAGTACTAAATTGTGCTGATACATTAAAATGGGAATAATAATAAATAAACAATCGAAAATCGTGTTGCTATCAGCTCAGTAGTAACAAACATCATACTAATATGTATAAATGCAAACGTTTGTATGGATGTTACATATCTTCAAGGCTTGGATCTCAATGAAAGGATATAGAACTTCGTCTGGAAGGACACATATGTAGGATACCTAGTCAATTTAGTAGATTCCGCGCGTACGCAGTCACGATCAAAAGCTAGTATAATTAACGGTTTTAGATTTAAGTATATACCAGCTTTCGCCTGCGACTCCATCCGCGCGGAATTAAAAAATAAATAATTAAGTAGCCTAAGAGTTCTTCCAGACTATCCTCTACATCTATGCCGAATTCCATCAAGATTCGCTGAGCCGTTTAGGCTACAAACTCTAACAAACAAACATCCATCCATCCATCCATCCATCCCTCCATCCATCTAAACTTTCGCATTTATAATATTACTATGAAGTATGATTATCCTAAAATTACATCCAACTTTGGATGATTCTAAAGGCAGGTGAAGGAAAAGTTAGATATTTTATATATATTGGTACAAAATCCAAATTAAATTGTGCACGCACTTTATATTGACGTAATATTGAAATGTTATCTATTTGTATGTATGTAATAACATGCGTCAACAAACGTCATAAAATTTATTGATAATTAAACGGGATAAATTATATTGCAAATGATCAAAACATAGTAATAATTATCAAACTACTATAGCAGAATATTCAAAATAATAATTGAGTGTTGAAGTTTGAAAGAGATATGAAAAAATGTAGTTATTCACATAAACAAGTTTAGTTAACATTAATGTAAAGTTAACATTTACTTTAAAAACTTTTCTGTGCGATTTATTTGAATATTCAACGAAAGCTAAGTGCAGAATTTAAATCGCCCTGTAATATTTTGTATAATAATAATGTAATACTGAAGAAACAAGTGTAATGAGCTTTTGAACCAGAATATTAAGAAAAAAAAATTAACGATATTATAAAAAGAATCGAGATTCTTTTCAATCTTTCACCTTGCATGTTACCGTTGTCATAACAACCATTAGGGCCACCGATCTTTACGATATTGGCTCACGACGCAAAAAGAAACCATAACATTGAGAAGTAAGTAATTTTGGTAAGCTACAAACGGGGAACGAAGCTTTTTAAAGAAGCGTAAATAGAGTACTGAGATTTTGAAATACAAAATGCCTTGCAGAATCAAAGAACTTAGTACTAGATTTATTATTCAATTCATACATATATCGAACTTTATTTCATAAAATTAAACAATGGGTATAATTTCCTTGTTTTGGGAGGTAATGAGTTAACGATGTTGTTACCAACTTCGAGGAGATGGTATTATCAGTCATTCGTATTTACAAATATTTCCCAGTAATACATAAAAATACCAGTAAAATTTTCCATTACTTAACTCGAGAAATTCATGTTATCGCTGAAAAAAAAAGCCAATGGTAAGACGTAATAATCAATCAACCTTTTTCTCTAATGATGTACTACGCTTTTATATATGAATCCCTTCAAACTAAATATTCATTCTCATTATTTAACCTATAAATCATAGATTTTTCTCACAATGAAAGATTATAACATTATAACCTTGCTGCGTTCATGGGAGTTTACGTCAATGCTATAAAAAAAACAACAATTTAAAACGACATTGCGTGTAATTCCTCAAAAATGTAGGTCGTAACCTGATGTAACGAACGCAAATGTTGCATAATGCTATCCTCCGCGCTTTGAATCACTTTATTTGGTTTAATTAAAGGTTAGCTTTGACAAATGAAGGTCGCCCAAACCTGGTCTAGTACAAGGTTTTTAGGGCCTTGTACTCTTGCAATTCGATCAAACCGTATGTGTAAAAAAATGCATTTGAATAATGTATTTATTATGAAATTAACTTTTATAGAAATGCAGCATTCCCGACCTCCAGATCAACCTGTTGAAATAATTAAATGCAAATTCAGAAAAGAAAATAATACGATATGTAGTGATAGCTTTCGAGGTGGTCTGACCTAGAATGTTAGTGGAAAGTTCCGCGACTCGGTTTCCCGGAGCGCAGTTGCGGGGCGCGCATGCGCGGACACTTGTTGCCGACACGTGGCTGCCGTGGGAACTACGCTACGGGTACCATATGACACGTAATACGCAGTTTCATTAATCTCTGAATTATTTAAAGAATAACGATATGCCTCTTTGACAATAAAATCTAATTACAGTTGTCTCACAGTTCGTAACAAGAAGTTCGAATTATCGTTCCTTGTGCGTACTACAAGGGATTGAAACAAGTTGCCGGCGTCAGTTTTTTTCCGTTCAAATATGACGTGGTGGCCTTCAAAAGAAGAGTTAACAGCTATTTATTAAGCGTGTACTATCATCATTTTCTTCGGGTGGGATCGTGGTCAAGCGCTAGCTTAACAAATAAAAAAAATGATCCTGTATTCAATTACGCCGAGCTGTCTATACATCGTCGAGAAACCATTCGTACTAAAACTATGCGGTTAGTGACATTTCTGTGTATATTTCAAAATACAGTATGATTGTGAGGTCTTTCATGGAACGCACCTGCCTTCGGTTCACCTTTCCGTGAACCAACAGGCGACGAGACTACTTAAGTCTCATTAAGTTGTTTCATGAAGTTAATTTTGTTTTTTTGTATGTTGTACCAAAAGTGTAGTCATCTCATCAAAATTTAACATGTAGGCTATTCATTCATTTTATGAATGTCTTTTTAACTTAATAACGCTAAATAATTCTTTCTTTCAGATATCTTTTAGACTTAGGTTGCGATATGAAATATGTTTTGTAAATAAAATATTAAAATTTGCAACCATATTAAAAAAAAAATGGATTCGCTCCATCGGTTTGGCGGTGCAATCGGCGCGAAGTCGCAGCGTCACCGAGTATTTCTCGGTTGTGTCTGTACAGGTCAATGACCCCGAAGTTATAAGCATGGTTAGCAATTTATTACGTTCAATAAAATTTCTAAACGTTTATAATTAAAAAAATAATAATTAACCCGATGTTACCAGAACATTAGGTATTAAACGCTTATCTTATTAAAAGGATGTTCTTTCGGGTAATGAACGCTTTTTCTTTATTAGTGAACATTTCCTCAGAATTCTTCCTTTGTCCAATTATTGAGAACATTGTAGATATTGCTTTAACAGAAGCTTAAAACAATATACGCCTTAATAAATAACTATAAAAGAGAAATCACATTTAACGATAATAAAAATGTACAAGATATTATGGCGACACTAGCATGTGCGTTAGTTAGTCAATTATTAAAAACAAACGGAGAAATGTAAAAGGAACGATAACCGCATCTGCGCCCTACTCAGCGGTTAACGGTGAACGAACCACGCTAAATAGATCGTAAACCGGTCACAAGCGTTACAAGTTACAACGTAAGGGTAACGACGCAAGGTTAACGGAGGTTAAGGCTATCAATCATTGAGATGCGTTCGGAAATTTTAGCGACAAGAGCCTCGATTCTCGTGTATTTGATAAGCAATATGTTAATTTGACGAAACAAAAGTGTTACTGGCATTATAAAAACCATGGAAAAATTTTACTTAGCTGTTGATTTTAACTTCACATACATATTTTGCGCATTTATAATTTTATAACCGCTTTCTGTCTGTATTTTCCATTATATCTGTAAAACAAGATTTAATATGCCTTTGATATTAAAAAATCGGGTAAACCAACGAATCCAATTGCAATTACAATTACATAAATTGCATTAAAAATAAAACATTTCTGAAAGCTTTAATAAAATTAAGCGAATGTACTAAATTTTCGACTAGAAATGATTTGGCCCGAGCAAAGTACTACAGTAATTTTGCATGTTATATTACATAGATGTTCTTGATCAATGCTGTACTTTAACTTTTTAATCCCAAGGCTATCGATCTACGCAAAACTGTTATTAAAGGCTAACCAGATAGACACGGTAAGAAAATTAAATAATAGCAAGTTCTTTCCACTCTACAGTCGTGGCGTAAGTGCAACGTTACGTGTTAAATTGTTTTAGTTGTTTTATTACTTCCTGCTTCGATTTAAAAGTACAGAACCGACTAAAGTATCGTTTAAGTAATGTAAGTCATATTTAAGTAAGTTTGTATCTCTTGTTTATTGCGTAAATCAATAGTATTCATTTAATATTGACTCAAACAAACGGAATACTTACACGACTTTTAAATAAGTAACCGAAGCTTAAACGACAAGACAACGCTAAACTCCAAATTGCATTAAAATTTTAACGTCTGTCAGATTGTAAGCGGCGCGGCGTTTTACAAAGTGTTTAATTTGCGTTTTAGAAGTCAGCCCTGTGTAAAATCGCTTCTATTAAGTATTAAATATAGAATGAATTACTAATTAAGACTAGCAACTAATAAGACGGAACAAGTTGTATATAATCAGATTTTACGCTTAACTTCTAACATTGGCTATGTTAACAATCATACTGTTAATACCGTTCAAACTAAATAATTACAAACATACAAATGTCAAAATGTGAAACATTAATCAAAATCGTTTTAAAAGCAATCATCTTCGTTTCAGTGCACATTCAGTCTAATAATGTCAAAAGGATTTTCCTCAAAATTACTTCACCTCTCGCCTCACTGCGGTTTTCCTGTCCGCCCGTTACTGAGACATGGCATATTTAATATTTGATGGCAGATAATTAACTACACGTGTAAACAATTGCTCGTTATATCACGTGATACAGTTGACTAGAAATATCATTCGAGATTTATAACAATGTTGATGAAAGAATTATCATTACAAATAGCTCGTGTTCGTGAATTCGTTGTATAACTTAGTAAGCAGTCTGTGAGTTCTTGCACACTATATTCTATGTCTGTGCGAAATTTCATCGATATCAGTTTTAGTGGTTTTAGATACATTTAGTAACATCCATCCAAATTTCGCTTATATTATTATGATAATTTAATTTTGGGTTCATGAGTTATTAATAGTTATTTAGAAGTTAGCCTTATTATTAATAGACAAATTAATTTAAAATGACACGTAATCTAAAAGCTTATACATACATGTTCTATTAATGAAAGCATTTCGTACACAAACATCAAATATAACTCAAGTGTTTTCTAGAACACAATCTCATTTAGAATTGGCGGTCTCAAGAAAGAATTGCTTTGTAAACATTTCCACGTGTAATGAAACATTGAACGAAGCTTACCGATTTACATCACGTAACCAAAGCAATGAATAATTCTTGTAAATGTATTTAAAAACTAAATACTTCACCCTAAACATTCAAGAAACTAGCTGGTACGAAACAAGAAACATGTAACATTAAACTAAGACATTTGTCTCCTTGTTTTATTTTATTACTACCATTGATCTCTTACAAAGATGTTAACATTTAGTTGAATTTGTCTTCTTAATTAACCTATCAGTCCATAACTTGTTCGTGATATAACTAAAGAATTATTATACATAGACATTGGCAAGTTCTAAAAGTGCATGTTGACATTCTGCATTTGTAATAAAACGAGTTTTAACTAACAGAATTAGCATGTCATCTATAGATGGCACTTTACATTCGTTACTCGTCCAGGTGCAAAATACGATCAACGAATCCGCATTATTACACAACTATTCATCATTAAAACGTTTAACTGTATATAGTTAAGGAACTTTATTTCCAACCCCTTTCGATGAAAAGTTTTCTATAAAAATCTATGCGCTTCGGTCTAAGTTAGCTCAGGAACATCAATAAATTTAGTTCTTCGTGTAATAGATGTACATAAAACCATAGATGTTATTTAAAATTAGATTTACGTCCAACATTTTTTGCAGAACAAAAAAGAAAAAACCATTAACCTTATTAATAGTTTCATAACAATTACTTTTCTGTAGTAATTATTATGAAACTACTAATTGTATTACTAAGACAAAGTAGTAAAAAGTAATGTCAAAACAATTACAAAGTAGCTCCTATGAACTTATGATCAGTATAAAAAATATAATTATTGACAGATGTAAATAGTTCTGTGGCATCAAAACTAAGACAGGTGCAATGCTGGACAATTATAGGTATCAGACAGTCCTTATTACTGAATGATGTCTAGGAGTTCAAGAACCTTTTGTCACCAGGTATTTCTTGTTGCTATTTTGTTACATTGAAAAAGCATGTCGGTTAATTTTTTACTCACTTAAAGACTATTTTTTATTATTATTTCTAACTATTAATCTTATATTAAAATCAACTTGCCCTTACCTACGGAGGGTAGGCACAGTATGTGCTGCTTCCATACATATCTATCAGCTGTCATACCTGAATCCACTCCCTTCGAAAGCATACCCTCTTTCACTTACACAATCCATCTTACTTTCTTCGGTATTTTACAAAGGTAGAGGACCTTTGTATCTATCCACATTCAATCTGAACACTTTCTGGATTATGTCGCTATCGTCTCGTCGCATACCATGTCCATACCACACTAACCTTTCGCTTTTTCCACCTCTGGCGCTATTTTCAAACTTCCTCTAATATACACTTTCTTCATTTTATCCATTCTTGTCACACCACACATCCATCTTAACATACGTATATCAGCTACATGCGTACATATGTTAACTAGTAACCAAATTTTCTTATTTGTTTAGATGTGTTTGCTTGTAGAAGTGTGCTTAATAGGACCAAAAGTTTTATAAGAACAGCTAGAAAACGTGAAATTACAAATTACGCTTGTTTTCTCGTGGTCAGTTTAGTTTGCACGGGGAGACCATTCTCGTAACAGATTTAGACCAACTTCAACTTACTAAAAGTTCTTCTGCCTTTGTAATTCTTATGCCTTTTCTGCAAGGTGGTCACTTACAGCTAATGTTACAGAACTATTAGCTTGAATAAAATTCGTTCCTAGAATCAATAGATTCGTTCTACGCAGCAAGTTATAGGGTAATATAGTAAATTTGTACATCAGGTAAAGATCGTAAATTTAGTACCAATACACTTGATATTAAGCCTTAGGCTGTAACGTTAGAGTATATTTTTATCTCGAAATGTTTATATGGCTGCGTCATGGGTGCGTTATCACTCAATTACTATGAAGACGGATGTTAGGTTATTGATAGGTGGTCAACCTGTTTCATATCGTGTGTTTGTTATGACTACATCGATCGAATGCCACCGTTTTAACCAAAGTTCAAATACCAAAATACTGAAAAATGTAATAAAAACTGTAGAATGAAACGGATAGTTTTCACATAGAACCAACCTGTCATTCAGTGTCATTTGTTATAAGTCTGAACACTGCTGATTTTTTTAGTATTCAGCTTTTTATAATGTATTATTAATTATTCTAGAGCCAAAGCAAATATTGTCGCATTTTGTCCATTATTAATAACGTCCGAGCGTCATTTGGTGTCCGCTTATTGACAAGGTGACCTATGATTTTATCTACGATCGGTGAGTCACGCGACTTGCCTGCATTAGTTGCTCTACACATTCCTAAACTAAGCTAAATATTTACATCAGGAACATTAATTTGCCACGAATCGGTATTAACTAACATGTTGCTAGGGAGCAAGAAATATCCAAAATCATAAAACAATTGTAGTAATTCCTACTATTCCTGACTTCTTTAACATTATATTTACGTACTCACTGTAAAGGCAAAATTAAAAACCCTCAGAAACCACGGGTCTCTTGTGTTAATTGCTCTGATTTAAGCAAAGGCAATTAAATTGGCGAGTCATTACTTATGTTATTAATATCTTTAATGTTTGGTTTAGTCGTAGAAGGAAAACAGTGGCATCGCATACCGACCTCAGTGTATTATGTCGGTACTTACTTATATGTATAATTTGTTATATTATGCTAATTTGGTCGCAAGTCGAAAGGCTGCCGGCCTTGGCAGGCGCCACTTGTGCCCCGTCGGCTATATCGCATTAATTGTCATCAATACCATCGTATCTCGATTAATTTCAATTGTGATTAAACGATTCGATTCTTTAATTGATTTCTATTTTTACATTTAATTAACGTGATTTTTTCTGTCTAAACAATTTGCTGATTACCTTCTAATGTTTATAAGATGTATGTACGATATGAAATTTTTTGTTATCGGGACTATAAAAAAGAATAATCCAATAATACAACTATCATGACTATACGAATTGTAGGACATTTTTAAGAAGCTTCGTTCAATATAAGGTTACTCGCCATAACTCAAGCAGAATAGTCCTAAGGGTTGTTCTACAATGGACCGAAAATACCCATTGGAAATGATTAAGTTTTACTGTCTCAATATTGAAGGACATTTACAATAGTTGATTATTATATTATTACAGAATAAAATTGACTTTTTGATATATTATCAGTATGTTGCATATTTGTTTTGTATCATAATAGGATAATGTGACGTTTTATTTAAAAATTATATACATATTGGTACAATGGATAACTTTAAAGCATACACCGAAGTATCACATTGTCTAAGTACTATAATTGATTATCAATTTCATATCTACAAGTGATTATACCACCTGCGTAGAATCTCCTTACTGAAGCAAGAATGTGGACACACCTTAATACGTCTCGTACAAGACGGTTACGACGAGCAGCTGTCGTTTTTAAAAACTTGAGTACATTTTGTAAGGAATCGATGTTAAATTTGTGCATTCCTTGTAATGCATTTCGTCCTTAGTAAAACGGGAAAGGGAACGCTTTAGTTTCGTCAATTCAACGTTTTTAAAAGAGCAGTTCTTAATTTCGAATAAGGCAGCTAACTTCAAAGGAAAATAAACAGCAAAAAAAATTAATAATGTAAAACTACTAATATAACTTGAAGACATCGACATCAAACGCGCAATAACTAAACTATTGAAAATGTCAAAGCCGTTTCTTACAATAATTTCTCCCCGTTTTACATCAAAGTTGATTTTAATAAATGCAAAATACTACGAAATCTCTGTATTCTTTACTAATGACGATAAGTAGCTGTACTCGTGCTATACTTTGTGTACTCCGTATAAACAAATGTTGAATGTGTCTACGATGGAAGCAATTTTAGTGAGTGCCGCATCTAATCTCGGTTCAACGAACGATAAGATCGATGTTCGATTCGCAAAGTATCACCCACCCATACGAATATTTACAATGTCACTTGTCCATACTATTATATGAAAACTGCAAAGGTTACTGCTTCGCCGGACTTGACGTGGCGGAGCGCAGAACATTCAATCTCATTCCTTGATTGTCAACTATATTAATAGATAAAAGAATGATACTTCAAAATAAAAGTCTTGTAACAATACAAAATCAATGTAATTGCTAGGTGTGACTTCAATTAATTGTAACAAACGTGTAAGATTGCACAATCGTTTATCATGCACGTACATAATTTCCGTGGCGGATTGTTATTATTCTTGTGCAGTACGATGCAAACACGGGTTTAATGTATTGCACATTCTAAGACGCAATAGAACGGGATTGGACGATGTTAGGGCGCGGCGGCATACGTATGGTGACGCGTTATGACGCCGAACAATGTTTGTAAACATAACTAGACGTAAACAAACACCTTGTTTTCCAAGGCGGTCTAACTGCGGACTACCAAACCATTAAGACGTACACCGCAAAGTAACATACAATACTACGATGCAGCCAAACGATTGATTTATTCAATATTTTATTTTAACAAAACATGTTATGCATTAGTTCTACAATCTTCGGATTGACATGTTTCAATTTAAATTAGCAAAGTTAACATAAGCTTTGAAAGTTTTATTTTAGTTGGAATTCACTTTTTAGAACTATATATTAATTTACAGTATGTCACTGAGGATTTCTACGTCGATATAAACTTGAATAATAACAATGCCAGTTAGCAAAAATTGAGATAAGAACAGGTTTAAATTCTATTTGACAGCGGAATTACACCCGGTACATTGATAACTATGCTTTGCTGTTAGACCCCTTTTTGATAAAAGGTATAATATATAGATCCGGCTATGTCCGATGAATACTCGATTAACATACAATTGAATCGTTACAAAACAAAAAAATCAATAACCCCTATGTTAACATAATATTGGCAGTTGAATGGAGATATAGAATTGATCGTAAACCACAAATATAACAGTTTTACCTTTTAACAATAAATGAATGTATCAATTATATATTAAGCGTGTCTGGGAATCGTTAAAGGATCTATTTCAGGCACCGCCACATATTAGAATGTCAACAAGTCTTTAAAAAAAAACAAAACCGACTTCCAAACAAAATACACTAACAAAAACAAAACAA